>WEDG01010675.1:0-40742 GCA_017591395.1 Schistocephalus solidus | reverse complement strand
ATGTGATATATATATATATATATATATATATATATATATATATATATAATATATATATATATATATATATATATTGATAATGTGGAACCGACAAAGACAAAGGTGAGACCGGAATGGCCATTTCTGGCTTATTAGCCGTCATGCCAGTCATACCCAATCCCAAGTCGTGGAACGCCTGAGTTCGAACCCGCGACCTTTGGTATTTGGGTCGAACGCTCTACCATTTGAGCCACGGGCTCGTTGCTTTGTCGGTTGTGATCGGGAATATTATGATAGTGTGTGGCTCACCGATCTGCTTAAGGAACATTTATGTTCCGTTGTGCCCTGGAACTCAGACTAGAGTACTCACAGGCAGTCGCATAGCGACGTGTAGCATATGTTGATAATGTGGAACCGACAAAGACAAATTGAGACCGGAATGGCCATTTCTGGCGTTCCCAGGCGTTCCACGCTGGGATTGGGTATGATTGGCTGATGACGGCTAATAGGCCAGAAATGGCCGTTCCGGTCTCCCTTACGATCGCTGTCGGTTCACGGTATCAACATATGCTGACACGTCTGCAATGCGCTGCCTGTAATTCTGACTCTGATTCCAAGCTGGCACGGGTATAAATGTTCAAAGCTATCGGTGCGCCACCTACCTCATCCTCTTCCCGATCTGGCTCATTTCTTCTTTGAGCGATATCTACATTAGCGTTCGATTCAAAGCATCGCGGTTCAAGAGCGTCCATACAGGAATGAGCTATAAACAATGATGACGACTTTCAGAGTATTCGATTCCTGTCTCCGCTGCTATTTGTCGATTCAACTATAATAACTACGACGTCGCTAATGCGAGCTGCCTGTGAGAATACTCTAGTCTGAGTTTCACGGGGCACAACGGAACATAAATGTTCCTTAAGCAGATCGGTGGTACCACTTTATATCATATATATATATATATATATATATATATATATTCGGCCCACTTTGACCACTAGATACCTATAGTTACCACCCTCCGTTTATCTGCACTGCTTTAATGAGGTCAATGCAGAATAATGCCAGCACCGTTTTCAAGTAAAGGGCACAATCTGGAGCCATGTTTTGCTACTCGTTCACGAGCATCTGGTCATGATGCCGATAGTTACAACTTTTGGTCCCTACTGCATCCTTTGTTTATCTTACGGTTTTCAATTTTTCAGTACTTGTTACTATCCATGGTGAATGGAGGTTCTGTTGAAAATGTTTAAATGATACTTACAAAATAAAACGTATCGTCTCTATCTCTCTATCATAAACATTCCTGACTGACTTAGTAAGCATGGCTTTGGAAGGCTGCGAACAGCCGTAAGTCGGTCCTTTCACAACCAAAGGGCTTGGCTGTCATGGCTCTCTCTAATGTGGCCTCTGTAGCAGTGTGTGATGCAATCGTGATTCCAGTCTCCTTGTTTCTTTGAAACCCTGCTCCTTTGCGCGTACGCTGCACGCGTAGATGGGGTGTTTTGCTTTGTCAGTCCTGCGCCTGACCCCGCCTGCGGTCCGGTCCGCAGCGGGTGAAGGAAGGAGAGGGCCGCCGATGCTGCGCAAGTCACCGCCTCTGCGCCCACTTCTCGGGGCATGGTGGATATCAGCAATTATTACGACGGTGGAATTTTCGGTTACGATTATAGGATCGAGCACACAAAATCAGGATACTCTTTGTGTCATCTTTGGAATTTAGCTCCCCAGGTTTTCGGTAGAGTGTCTTTAAAAGTACATATTAGAAGATACGGTCGTTGGGTTGAGCTGCAGGGTCTCATTCGAGCCCATTATCAGTTACTGATCACTGCCAGTCCTCCTAGGGAACCCAACTGCGCCCTTTTCCGGCAGGCTCATACCTGGGTTTTCATTAAATTGCCTTTGAAGAAGACTGATTAAACAACTGAGGAAGGTGCCAGTCGTCTCAGCTTTGAGGCACAGAAATGGGGGCTAAGTATGCGGTAAGAAAACCAGAGCTGCCCCAGTGTTCCACCTTGAATCTGTGTTGAGAACTGGCTGATGTTAAAACACTGCCCAGCTGCCAGAAAAACCCATGTAGCAAAAACCGAGTGTGCGCCCTGCTTGGCAGCGCTTAGTTTTGTAACTCCCCAGCCCGAGCAAAACTCTAATTTTTAAGCAATAAATGGAAATTTCCGGACGAGAAACGAGGCATCCAAACCAAACAGGAGTCTAGTCATTTACGAAGAATAGGGAGCGTATAACTATAGCCAAAATTGATGAAATAAAATCAGAGCCGCTGTTACCCATAGCGGCGGCCGGGTCTGTGATTGGAGCATGGTTGAGCATGGATTTCGGGCATGGATTTGAGCACGGATTCGGCGATGAGGGTGAGAGATTAAATAAGTCAGACAGTCAGACTGGAATCGTGGTGGACAACGATTATGAAAGTAAACGTGACTGTCGGAGATGAAGGTCCTGAAACCGCATGTTGGCGGTGATACTGGGACGGGAGAAAGCAAATGTGCTGATCAGCTGGACAACACGGTGCGCATGTCGACTGGAGTGGTGGCAGTGAAGTATGTTTTGATGGTGGCGGTCTCTGTTACAGTGCGCAGCTGTCTGAGTTCTGGTGAGGAAGGGATCAGCATATGAGGGAAAGTCACGAGGCAAGGGTTGCCTAAGAATGTTTCCGTTCGCGAGAAGCAAAGCGAGATAATGACTCCATGTTAGCGTTCCTGCATGTGCGAGACTTGCCACCAGACTGCTTGCCTCTTCTACTGAACCCGTTTAGGACCTTCTACGACTGGCACGTATTCTGGAGAGTGGAAATTGCCGATTTCATCGTGTTTTGTTTTGAATGGTTATCGGCGATCACTGTGGTAGATCCGGTGTCGTCAAGACTGCTTGCGCTATCTGTTTTATTCCACCCTGGCGGATTTCTTAGAGGAATTTCGTTTCTCCAACGCTAGATATCTACTATCCGGTTGTGAACTTCCATATGTGGTTGTTGTACTACCGCTTTTCACCAGCGGGCTAGGCCTGGTTCTTTATTACTGCCACTTCAATCGCGTCAACATTAACGGCGCACAGATTCGTGTTCCAGTGATCATCGCGCTTTCGCCAGGAGTCTTGGCTTCTTTTATTTCCTCCATGGGTGTGCAAATATATCACAGAGCCAGTCGTGATTCGCGGGTGCACACCATTTCAGTACCTCAGAAGCATTTTCTCAGATGGCCTTCCCTCCGGCAGTTTTACGCTGCTGCCCTTCCTAACGCTCATTTGGAAGATCTTTTCCGCGATAAAGACTATGTCTCAGGGTTATCTTGAAAACTTTGCGCCTCAGCTTCGATAGTGCGCCCAGCCGATGTCTTGGATAGGCAAAGGCGTCCGCGTAACCACGGCATGTTGTAAGACTGGCGCGGTGTATAAAAATCAATAAATGCCACGTGTACTAAAACTGATGATTCTTTCTGTGGGCGCCTCATGGCGCCATGCAGAGCAAGTGGAATCCTCAAAAGTAGCGGTTTGGATCGTTGGTTTATACCTCTCTTTTGGATTAATGTTTTGAGGCCGCCAACGGCGAAGAAATGACCGGTGAATCGTCAGAACCCGAACGCCCGTGTTCGGTACCTGTAAGGGTGAGGAATTTTTGTACATAAAGTCAATAGGATGGCCTCCTGAAAAAGCGATGCACAAATTGTCATTTTTCAACACCAACAAAATACGTTGTGCTGCTTGTCACATACGCTAATGAGTTGAAAGTATTAACAGGCTTTGGAGTCTGCATCCTACTGTCGACCATCAAGCCTCTACCAGGAGCCTCATATGCACCAAACTCCTCCCGTCTCGCCTACCTACAATGCCCCAGGCTCTCTGTGAAAGCCGCTGTTCAGGAACTATCCTACACCTTGCTACCTGATCAAAACAGATCCGTTTTAGATTGCATATGGACTTAGTACACATCACACACTTTTATTCTATCACAACCCGCCAACTGAAGGGATACCTCGGACTTCAGGTTGGCATTTTAGAGTGTTTAGAGGATTGAGAGTCGAGCTACGATGGTTGGTTGTTAATGGGCTCCCATGACACTCTCAGTTTGCGATGCGTACTCTTTTCAGAAACCTGGTGCATGTTGTGGCCCCAGAGCTTGCGTGGCATCTCTTGACGGGCTTCGATGGCCATTGCGCTCACTCCAATCACCAGCTAGTTGACAAGCTCGGAAAATCCCCTGCTGCAATGGAGAAGAAAATGACGATGAGGTTGACAGCTATGGAATCCATTCACACAGCGCCTAGGCAAATTCATCATCATAGGAAACTTGACGCAGTGATCTTTCACGATGCACGCCGTCGGCCCTGGCTTGGAAGCGCTGTCAGTTAACAGAATAACTCAGTCCTTCTCGGAACTGAGAATCAGACTAGTGATTCCTTCTTACGGTGGCCTCTATAGCATTCTTTTTGATGCGCAGTCCAAACCGCCACCCCCGCACTAGCCCCGCAAATTTGGTGTGAGTCCGTGTGTGATCCGCGTATAATTTATCATTCTCTAGAGATCATGTCTCGATCGGCTGGATATCGGTTTGCACCAAGGCGCATTCAAAGTGTTGTTAGATAAATTTCCGCGGGTGAACGGCCCTGTGGAAAATCTTCGGAGCCAAAGGCACTAACAATCTGAAAACCTTAAACCCGCCTCTTCAATCGACCCTGCTCCAAATTCCGTTGGTGCCCACGGCGTGGGCGGCCCACACCTCCGATGATGACACCGCAGTGCTCAACTCGCCCTCGAACATCGCCATCTCCACTTCCTCTGACTCAGCCTCCGCGGCAGTGACGACCACGATCACCTCTCTTAGTCCTGCCACCGGTGAGACAAATCTCGACTTTTCTCTCTACAACCACCCTCATCAACACCGCCTCCACTACCAGTGATCGGGACATGGTTCTAGCCTGACCTCATTGCAATCGCACATTCACCTCACGCATCGGCCTCGTCGGTCACTTGCGAATTCAGCGCACAGGAGTCTGGCGAACGACAGTGCCTGAACAGCAATACACAGCAGAGTTTGCAACCTCCATTGCCCTCACGCTTTCAATCACCGCATGGGCTTCGCTTTCAGTCACATGCATCCATAACAGCACAATCCACGGCAACGCCCAGAGACCTAACATGCAATGCACACCCATAAGTACTCCAATCACCATCCCTCCAATTAGCACAAACCCCACCGACTCAACAACTCCTGACCTATCCTGTCCAAACTGCCCCCCACCGTTCACGCACCGCATGGACCGGCTTAGCCACATGCGCGTCCCTAAAAATCTCCAGTTAATCACTCGCAGGTTTGCCCACATCACCACATTCTCCCTACCAAGGCCTGCATCATACATGTACTCCCTCTATCACCACCCGAAACTGGCACCCTCTCCATGAGGCGTGTCAGATACACGTAAGATCCACGCCACACCCACCATGTTACACACAAACCCTTGGCCAAATGTAGGTTGTGACCACGTGATGGGGGCTTATGGGCACAGACCCATGTCGTGAAATGGAATTGGCACCCGAGCATGCCGTGATAATTGGCATGCCGTGAGAATTGGCATCCGAGCCGATGCTCCTATCCTCTGCCTGTTAGGGCATGCAGCTGATGTGGAGCACGGTGGTACGCTTTAGGTGCGAATGTTTGCTGTGCCAGCCACTTGTGTGGAGTCTGCTCCACTGCCAGCTAATTAGCGAAAATCGACAGGACGCGTAGGGGCATCGTATGCGTCTGTCGATCAGTATGGCGTGAGCAGTTCGGACGATTTTCAGGGTGGGAGGGTGTGAGTTATTTAAGCTCACCATGACACAGTATCCAGCTGATTTACTTGGCGTGAGGAGGAGGAGGAGGAGGGAGGAGTTCAGTTGTGTTTTATGCGTCGATTAATATGTTGCGCAGGTGAGCACCAGAGCCCTTGACTTTATTGCAACATTCATTTTTAGTAAAAGTCAATAAATAGAAAATAAAATACTTCACTGTCCCTTGTCATAAAAAGACGTTTCCGCTGGCAGAAGTATACGCCCCTTGCTTTTGTCTTAAGAGTTCATTGTTATTTCACAATGAGAAAAGCTGGAATACTTGGGAGAGCGAGAGAGAGTTGTTTCTTTCGTAGTCGTTCTAGTGAGATCCCTGTTGATGAGAAGATGGCCTCCATTAAAACATTTTGCTGCAAAAATAATTGCATTCACAGTGATGATCCTTTGACCCACTTGTGAAAAACTCTGCGAGCCTCGGTGGGATTCGAACCAACGCCACCAAGGGGAAGGCTGTAGTACAGTGAGGATCATCCTCCCGTACAGTTTGTGGGTGAGCAGGTTAGTCAATATTGAGATTGGAGACAGTTTTCGTGTAAATACTGGAAATTAAGATACGTTTGGCGCCTTTAAGTTATTTTTCATTTATTCGCTCTCTGGAGGCACTTGTCTCGTATTACTTTCAACCAATATAATCAGCTCCACAGGAACACGTGTAAGAGCCACCTTGTATGGCCACCTAAACAGAACACGGGAAAAAGAACCACCCCACCAGCTTAAAATAGGTGGTCGTACAGTAAATTTCAAGAAGGGTAAATATACCGGCGTCTTAACGCTAACACTATCCCTAACATAAAACTAGACTGTCAGGTTTATCTTAGCCCTAGCCTAACCCTCAACCTAAACCCTACAGTCAACACGATAATAACTCTAACCCTTAGTCTAAGCATGACCCTAACTACAAACGTAAACCTAACCCTAAGCTTGGGTCTATTCCACACCTTATTCTGAAATATAATTTCCTTGGAATCTAGCACAAAGCCACATGTATTATGGACGGTACATTTTCCGTGTCCTGGTTAGGCGGCCATAGAATGTATCCTTACCACTTAGTGTCCGCAAGCCACCGAGAGCCCTTTAATTCAAGTCCGTTTGCTGCTGGACCATCGTCGGTTCGTGCGTTGTACATCCTGTCAAAAGTATCGCCAACCGGTACCCCCCCCCCCCCAGTGGTGACTGTCTCGATTTCTCCACACTAGATTCCTGTAGATAAGTCTTCATGTTTTTAAATCTGAGGAATGCAAATGCATGCCTTCTCCCCCTCCGGCAGCGAACCCGCACCTCCGAAAGACATTTCCTACCTAACTTTATAATACCAGATTCCAAAATTGCGCGTCTCGGAGCCTGAACGTGGCACTTGTTTTACATGTTTGACCACCACTGTCAACAATTTCTAATGTTTTAGAATAAAATGGAAAAACAATACGAGATAGAGAGAAAAAGCAAGTAGCAGCCAGCAGAGGACTCTCACTTTTTAGGAAAGGTGCATTACCTCACCCCCCTCTCCCACTCCCATTTTCAAATGACGTTTTGTCCTACAAGCACTGGAAGAGTCCAGCAAGACTGTACCGACACATTGGGTTGTCTAGGGAGTGGCAACCTGCCTACTGGCCTTAACCTCAAACATAAACCTAGAATAGACCCTGTCCCACACCTTAATCCTCAAGGTAATTTGCTTTGAATTTAACTCAAAGCCACATGTATTGTTGACGGTTTCCCTTTCCAGTATACTGTTTAGGCGGCCATACAAGGCCTCCCCACCAAAAATAATAGAACATTCCACAACCAATAGCTATTCGGTCAGATACAGCGCCAAATTGGACGATAAATTCAAACTGAACCCTACGATTCACCTTAATGCCAAATATAATTTCCCGGAATTCGGCGCAAATTCACATGTATTGTAGGAGTTTCCTACTCCCGTTTAGGCGGTCACACGGGGCATCCTTACCAAACACGTGAAGAGATAAATTCCCATGGAGGACGTCAGAGGTGGTAGTTTATCCCGTAATATGGTGGTTCAGCTTCCCTCTCCGTCCAGATGCTTGTAATGACTCCTACGCAGTAAACCATTACTATTTGAGGTAAATTTTAAGCGCACGCCTGTACAGTCATTTTCCGTATCACTTAATGACCAGCTATACGGATGGGAGGCGCTACTTTTATGTAAAATAAATATTTCTTAACGCTTAAATTTATGCAGGAACATATGGAGAAGTGTGTACTAGAGCTTCCAAAACTATCGAAAACCACAAGAATGCCTTCACTTTTTGTGTTGTGAATAAGACGCATAAAGGTAGGAAGAAAGTTGCCCTTTTCTAAAACGAAAGATCAGGCTTAAATAACTAACACCTGCTTCAAGAAGAAAGCCTGTGTTGAAAACATGCACCGCTTGTCTCCTCATTATCAAATAAAACATTTAAGGTCTATGGGGGCTCGGGCGTTTAAACAAAACTGCAGTTAGCATAAATGCGTGGAGGCTTGTTCGAACGGCAAGTCTACGCGTGCCAAACCCACACAGAGACTCATCCCGAATTCAAACTTACTAAGTTATAAGTAGGACGGATTGAATCTCACATGGATGAGGAAAACATAAAAGTAACATTAAGAAGGAACCAATGCAGCACGACCCTCAATCCTGCGTTAAATGGGCAAAAGCTTAACTTTCAAATTTTTGCTTTCGATTATCCGCGCTGTATGATGCAGTTTTGAGGAGTTCAAATAGTCAGTGTCTAACCCGACGAATCTCAAACGGTCGTTCATTACAAATTCACTCAGAATTAACTTCTTGGGAAAATAAAACGGCTCCACGGTAAGAAGTGGTTTTGTGTGAAATTTTCGAAAGAGTAATAATGTGTTTTTTTAACCCCCAAACCTAAAAGTAAGCCCTAGCCATAACCATAAGTCTAATCTAACCCTTAAGTCTGATATTAGCCCTTATTCTAACCTTACTACGACCCTCGCCCAAGAAATTAGTCCAAGGCAAACGAACTAGGGTGCTGTTCTTACTCCAGGTTCGAACTTAAACATTTAAGTATGAACCCAACAGCCAAGTGGGTGTAAATTTCCGTACTGATAATCAATAACGCCCGTGGAACCGTTGTGTTCATCTCCATCTGAACTTAAATCAGTTGACTACTGTCACATGCCCGATATTTACTGTGTTAATTGCGCCCGGTCCGCTAACGATTCATTATTTGAGTAAGGTGTGTCTTTGTATCAGGTTCGATGCCTGTATAGTTAATTGCGATTTCTTGGCTCGGCTTGTCTAAAATGGACGTCCACTTTCCTCCATGCTTCAGGAAATCTACGATTAAACCTTCATAAATATTGTTACAATAATCAGCCTATCTAAATGAAATGAATAGACAGCCTATAGCAGTAGATTGTGATGAGTTTATGTAGCGAAAGCTTACCACCCGAAGACTATTTTATAACCCGTTGTAGTAGTGTGTGCATAATTAGAATTGTGTGTCTGAATGAAAGACCTATTTGGGTTTAAAAGGTTTCTAAGTGTGAGGCTCTTCAAGACACTTGTATGATTATTCATATTGTTTAGCATCTTAAAGCGCCTCCGTGCCACTCATTAAATCATGTAACAGGACCAATTTCTACTGAAGAAATTAAGGGGCCACAAAGAACTCGCTTATGGAAATGTGAGGAGCTATATGATTTTCTTGTGCATAAATTGCATAGCTTGCGGGAAAATGACCAAGCGGGGTGTTTCAAAACCTGAAAGTGACAACATTTCCTGCAAAATTCATGTAGAAACGACTCTATTTTGCCTCCGTTGCAGGAAATAGCATCAATATTTTCGGAAATTCAACAGTAATTCACTAATGTGCATTCTACACATAAGTACCTTTACTGGCGTGCGACATCCGCATGGGGTGTGAAGTGCTATCAAAAACATCCAGTATATCAATATATATGAAAGAAAATGGGATTTTGTCCCATATCATTCACTGCTTCAGTCGCATCTCAGTAAGTTTTCATTTCTTAAATCCATGTAGCCGTTTCAGCTCATGTTCCACACGGAGCAGCCTTAGGCACAAACCGGATTCTCTCAAGGTGTCCCTATCTCTGACGTCAGCTAATAAGCCTTAAGTTGCCATTTCTGTCCTCCTTTTCTTTGTTTGTAGTCTCCCTTCACATACAGTACCAGTCGCTAGAGGACTGCCTGTTAAGGCTGTAGATTGAGCACCAAAGCACAACTGGACGAGTATGCCTCTTAAAGAGATTGGTGAGCGTCTGTCAATTATATGCAACTCTCAGAATCAGACCCATGTGTTAATCAACTTTGTTGAGTCATATTCCTGGAATTACAGTATTCGGTCTTCGACGCCACAAAATATGAGTGAGTCGAGATAACTGGATCGCCTACGAAAAATCTTCAGGTGTGGCAAGTTACCCGTGGGACATCGCTGGAAACAGCTAGAGTACAGTCGTAAAATGTACAAGTAACTGCAAGGTCTTATGCACAGTAAGGGATCAGCACAAGTCCTCAGCTCTCTGGTCATCCATGACATCTGAAATACGGGCTAGAAATCTAAACTGATGCTGCCACCACGAGAATCAATATTTTGGTAGGTTTGAAGTTTTCACTTATCCTCATACTGTCTCGTTAACGAGACTCCAGACAATGGTTACAGTCCGATCTTCTTACCGCCAGATCCACGAGTGTCTTGAGACAGAACCCTTGTAGCTCTGACTTATAAGGCACACAAATAATACGCCCTTTCGAGCTCACATTCCAGTTTGGCCTTATCTCCCTTATCTCTCAGATGTAAAGAATATTTTACAATTTTTCGCGTCGTTCAGCTTCCCTGAAGACGGCATCGGTAATGCGAATGTTGAAGTACAAAGGTGCAACAAAGAGAAGATTCTAAACTCAAAAGTCTGAGGGACGGAGTTTGCAGGACAACCTCTACTGTCGCAGGGTAGCGTACGCGCGGCCTAGCAGAAGGCGGCAAGAGTTGATCCAGCCAGTCGTGTGCCAGCCGGCGTGAGTTGCACACGTACGTCTATGATTGGTCCGCCTACAACCAATCAGCAAAGGCTACCAAGTCCATTGGTATCAAGCCATCACCAAATAGGCGCCAAGTCACTCGCGGGGCTAAAGTGGTGAATTGGCCGGGAATTTTAGGCGGACCGACAAGTGGGCTGTCGCGCTGACTACCCGTGATAGCAGGAGCATTGATTTTTATCCATTTTAAAAAGAGGTGTAGTCACGTGCTGTATAATATCTGCCACAGGGCGTCTGTCACGCGCCAACAGGTCTACACGCAATGTGTCAACCCACCATCACCACCACCACCACCACTGCCGCAACGCTAAAAATTCCTCCTGTTCACGTTCACCGAAAGTGGTCGTCGGTAACTTCAAGAGGCAAGAGGGTGGGAGGAGAGTGAAACGCAAATCCTTCTTTCAAAAGCTCCTTTGCATGGAACTCAGTGATGATGAACAGAGTACAGTCTCCAGGTCCGACGTTCAAGTCCAGGCTGACCAGGTGCCAGCGAATCTACTGAAGGCAGTTGGGGACATACGAAATCCGCAGATCAAGCTGGATGTGGTCGATGAAAATCTGCCCTCTTCTACTTCTGATCAGTGCCCTTCTCCGTTAGGAAGCCTACAGCCCGTAGTCACTCGACAGGTAGAGAATTCTTACGTGGATGGCCAGCTGGTTTGTAGTTCGCCGGCAACCATAACGTCTGGGGAGACTTCAACAACCACAGGAACAAAAGGTCTCCACCGAAAATCGCGGAAAGATCGACTTTTGACCGATGAGTTGTCATCGCAAATCACACGGACGAAACGTAGGTTGGCCAGTCCGACACCAAGAGAACACCTGAGACGACGTTCGCGGAAGGATATATGTAAGCTCAAAAGTAAAAAACTTTTGAGGGAAAGGAGAACGCTAAAACCACGATTAGAGATAGATCCTGGTTTTCCGGAGGAGAAGGTATCCTATTCTGTTGGAATGGTCGAAGGGTGGATGCATACGGACAGGCGCAGTCCCGTTGTGTCTCCACGAACGCGATTCGTCAGAAGTTGACTGAAACCGATCCACCGCCCACGTCAAGTGACATTTTACGAGAATTAATTTATTCAAGCAGTTCCTTTCCAGGGCTTTGTTTCTACTCAGATTTCGTTCAAAATTCCTTCTGTCTACTGCAGGTAAATTGAGTTCAAGAAAAACCTACCTTCTCATCAACAACGGAGGCTTACAATGAAGCCCAAGAGTCATTTTTAACAGTGGTTTTCAGGAGTATGAAACAGG
Source organism: Schistocephalus solidus (assembly GCA_017591395.1). Taxonomy (NCBI): domain Eukaryota; kingdom Metazoa; phylum Platyhelminthes; class Cestoda; order Diphyllobothriidea; family Diphyllobothriidae; genus Schistocephalus; species Schistocephalus solidus. The sequence continues at coordinate 28,645 of WEDG01010675.1, read as the reverse complement.
ATTTCTCATTGAAATTTCCAGTCGAGGAAACAAACGAAGTGCAGAAATATGCTGGGAATTTTATAGTTACAGGAAAAAATGCATCAAATTGAACCTCGTCAAGTTTTGACAACTGAAAATTGGGGCGTAAATAAGTGTTAGCTTTTATTATATAAGCCGCCCTGAAATTTGCACCATACGTTGATCTAACACGATAGCGGTGTCCAAAGGGGTTGGAAGTCTGGCGTGAACATGGATAGACAAATAAAGTTCAGATTGTAGGTCAAACTACTGAAAAGCCCATTTACGCTATTAATACGTTCTCGTTTATCGAAAATTCCCGGTAAAGAAGCCTGCCTAGTACGAAACGAATCACGTGATAGCACATATAAAATGGTACACTCCTATTAGAAAAGAGGACCAGGTAACCGATCCGGGATCCGTGTAGCCAACCCCTGTTCTCTATGACTCACGAATTTGGCTTTACTTTTGTGTCCCTTGCTATGTAGGGCTGTATATAGGCTATTTTATTTAGGTAGGGAATTCCTTTGGAACATAGAAATTTAATGCGTAACTTGTCGAGGCTGGTTACACAGCTCGTTCTCGTCAGATACTGGGTCGTTTACAAAACAATTGACTTACTAACTATCTCTAACAATGGATTTTACAGTTAGAAGATGACTAGTTATTTTATATGGATGGTATGATATAATTTAATAATTCTTAATTTCATTCTCTACGTAGAATGTGGGCAGTTGAACTGCTCTGAGTGTTAATTCCGAAGAATTTCGGCATGACGCTCAGGCTAAATATAAATGGCGCTTTTTCATATACGTCTAAATGTCTTACCTTATAAATATTCAGTAATTACTTGAAATCATGGTTTACAGTGGCCAGATTTTATTCATTATATATCATTCAGCATGAAAAAACTAATCAGAATATTTTTCTCATAATAAATGAACATTTTTATTTTCCTTGTTATAATATACTTTAAAAACCTCTTGCTATCTCGGACAGAACACCTTTCGGAATAAACACTCAAAAGAGGTTAGATGTACTTAGATTCATCTTGCGTTAAACAAACAGCGTTGTCTATCAGCCTATCTTCAACAACCAAAAATTGACTAAGGCTCTGATGTTAAAGATGAGTGGTAGACGAACTCTACGAAGGCCTGTCATTACTCAGTTGGGGTGGATGCCACTGGCAGGATTACCAAGCAGGTAGGGGATGCGAGGGGTTTAGTCTACAGAAATGAGAAGTACAAGCTATCGCAACAAAAAGTGGCCACTGGTAAACCTACCCAATGAGATGTGCATGATAGGTAACCGGAAGCGCCTTGTCACCCAAATGTGACAGGTAGGAAATTCCATACTCCTAAGCGGACTGGCAGTACGCCCAGCTGCTCGCTCTATCGGAGCGAAGAAGAATTAACTGTATTACACTGAACTACCTATATAAATTAAGTAGCTCCTATATATGAATTAACCGCCAGATAACTTAAACATTCAATAACCTCTCTAAGCAGGTACCAGAAAGTAAATTGATGTTATTGACAAATGCCCTTCCAAATCTATGAATGCACGCCAGGCAGGTGCCTTATAACTTTGGCGGAAATAAAGGCGAATTTGGCAACCGCACAAACCTGCCAGGAGCTTTGCTCGTAATCTTTCATCTGTGGTCTTCAGGCTTGAAGTAACATGTTGCAGATGTTCGAGAACCATCTGGCACATCAAGCCCTATTCGTGCGATTCCGTGCAGAATAAAAAAGGAAAACGGATAATCAAGCAGCAACTTGTAAGTTGCCTTGTGCCATCACGAATGATGACGTCATATAGAAAGCAGATAGTCATGCTCCAAACCTTTTGCCGCCTAAATATTGACCGTTGGTTTATTCGTAAAAGATTAGTTTGACTCAGTTACAAATCTATTTTATGCTGCTCTAGTCCATCAAAGAGGAATTTTAAGAATAGATTATGTGGTAGACTGAATATCCAGTCAAATAATTAAAATTGAATACACTGGCGCTTAGCATAAATAGCCTATGAGAAAGGATAAAACTCATACAGCCTGACCAACCGATATGGGTTCGGGCGTTCAGTCTCCCACCTACGACCTCCAAAGGTGGAGTATCAGTTAAGAGAATAATGCACGTAGGCCTACTACTTCGACTTTTGCGATTAATGATGCCAACCTCTACCACAGAAAGCGGGTTCAGAGGTGCATGCATTTAAACTATAGAAGACTTTCGCTGCACCCTCCTCACTCTCTCCGTCCACAGCCAACGTATTCCGTTGACCACACAAAGTCCAGCCGATTGGAGGTGGGCATGGGGACAGTGGCTAGTCAAATAGGCAGCACTAATGACCGGTCATGAAGCAGATTTGCAGACGTGTGGTTGTTCCAAATCATGTCGTCCTTCCGAGAGCACAGTAGTGACCCACACAGGAATCGGCTTTTAGCCGGACAACTTGAGTTGTACCTTCCATACTGACTCACGTCTAGACCTCCCACACATGGGCTCTTCAAAATAGCACATGAAACCTTAAAGGGCTTTGAGGTTTTGACCAGGAGTGGTGCAATAGGGGAGCAAATGTGGCCTATTTCAAATTTTTGAGAGCATCCGTCATATGCTGTCAATAATTTTTACTCCTCGTGACAGTTAATGTACATCACAGTTATGATGAGGAAGGCACGCAGCGGGTCCGGTTTATTCACACTATATTTGCTCTCTTATCATGTATCCTGGCAGCACTGGGTTTAACGTATCAGAGGCAACACTTGGCTAAGTGAATGACCTGGCTTGTGTAAGGGTGTAACCGAGACCGAATCGAAACAGAGCCCGAAAAGACAGGATTTTTGAGATCAATCAGCGTGAAATAAGGATGCTGGCTCGAGTAGTGACTTGCTGCCTATTCCTGCCATCCAGGGATCTGCTGTCACCTGAAGATACGTCATCGATCTCGATGACTGCCATAATGACCTACAATTTTTTTGCGACATGACGGACAAGCGATGCTTATGCACATTTGTGAGCTAGCAGTGACATTGAGGGATCATAGTGCATATGGAGCCGCGGAGTCGATCACCAAGCTGTTTATGCCAGTGCAAATATAATTTGGCTTTCCATAAAAAATCCCACTGAGACAGGTCAATAGCGAATCAATAAATCGTCGAATCATCCTACATCCGACCTACGAAGCTGCCCACAATTGCATGGTCACGAAGACTCGCTTGCATGGGTCTATCAAAAGTCCATCACACAGTGGCCTTTTTTGGGTTTATTCGCGTGAGCTTCAGCTGGCCACAACACTAAGCACCACCCATTAACGGGAGTAGAGTAATGTCTGCTCACAATGTGTAGATGACCCACAGGTTGGATTCAACGAACCTTACGGTCCTTACCTAAGATAATATTGTAAGAATAATGGTTGCAATGAAAGGCGTTATTTGTATAGGACCGCCAGCATTCGCAAAACCTCAGATTGGGTATGACTGGCTGATGACGGCTGATAACACAGAAACGGCCCTTGCAGTCTCCTTTATCGTTGGCAAAAAACGCACTCTGCAGATTAAATTTTTTAAAGAAAAAACTTTTGCGTCAAAAGGATATCAGCGTGGCATGTCTGTCCTTCCTATGCACACGTAAATTCTTCAGACTGGGGGATTTTAAAAGCCCTCTCCAGGATTATCTTCCATCTTATCTGGAAACCTTTTTTAATCAACGCGATGCAGTACGAAGGTTTAGAAGACGTCGTAGACCATAGTTCCTTACGACGAGCCTTTTAATGAGTTCTCTCAATTTTGCCGCCTCTTGCCATCGGGATACTACAACCTCGAAACAGGATTCTTACAGAAATTGCTTCGCTTATCTCTTGAGGTTGGAATTATATATTTATATCCCCTCAGTAGAAGTGATGCTTGTCGTCCTGTCTGCCAAAGTTTTAATCAAGAGCAGGTGCATACCGATCACCTGCCTTCCGGGACAAAATCCCAATGGTTATCAGATTGAATATCCAGTCAAAGAAACTGCAAGGCCAAATTCGGTGGGGGGAGGGGGTGACAAAGAATGGTGGTAGATTAATACATAACATTTTTGGGCTTACTTTGCTTACATCTAGCTGATAACCCTGATCAAAATCTGGTACTAGAAACACAAACAGGTGCACGTGCAGGACGCAAGGAGATCACAGGGGGGTCCTTCGTTCAACCGAGGTTCAAAATCGTTTCGCCACCTGGCATTTTCAGTCGTCGCAGATGAGGTATCATGCATGAATAGACGCACAACGATCTGGAGACAAGCAAGATCCAAATAAATGGCGGAGGTCACGAATGGTCAACCATTTTCCATAATTCTAACGGCATTATATGTCTTAACGCCCTTTTCCGCATTCGTTTTAAAATTGCCAGAGTTTTTCGCTGTTACACTGACCGATCTATTTCACGCTTCTTGCCGTGTTTTTATCGTGAATTTTAAATTCGAATTCAGGGTGATATCATATCTCTGTCATGAAAATAATCGGAATCGAATCGGTCACCTTATCTGGATTGATTTCGGGCAGGCAAATATGCATTTCTAATTTATGAATTCGTTTCTTATCCAACCCTCCATATAGCTCGTGTCTAACTTTCGCTTGAGAGGTTTCAGTCCTGGCTGAAGTGTGGCAGCTCCATCATCTGCGCCCGGACGCGCTGGCAGTTGGAAAAATACCATTTTTTCATTGGACAGATTCAAGTGACCTTGTTATTGATTATTTTAGGCCACCCCAAAGCCTAGTTGGCGCGCTCAAAGGACAGGCGCGTGCCGCAGAAATGGAATCGAATAAAAAACCCCATCAACCCTATGTTGAGGATCTTGGACTCGTGGCAGATCCAGTGCCACCGGCGTACCGACCTTGCTGCGATATATACGGTCGCATCGTACCCGTTAATAAACCATATGAAAGACCAGTGGAGTCAGAGAAAACGAAGATGGGCTACGACGCTTGTACCCTTCCGGAGGTTATGAGACCGCGATGTCCGTGTTGTGGCTTCCGTCAACTTCCGATAGAATGCTGCTTCAAGGGTGAGGTTCTGCCACAGGCCTGTTCGTATGACCCATCAGATAAGCGCCATCGAAAAATCTACACCCAGTACTACGAGCGATTCAATGATGTCTGTGACCAGCGCCATAAAGACAATCCTCCAAAATGCTAGAGGCGGTTAGACCTTATTTACTTCTCTTGCTAGCGAAAACCTCACCTTAATGGATAAGACCAGCCAACACTCGTGAGCGTGACCTTTGGTTTGTCAGAATTTCATTTTGTCCACAAATAAATAATTACTGAATTTATTTTTTTCAGTCCATGCAATAGGTGTCCACTCCGCCCATTTTCCCAGTTCTACAGGGTGGTTCATCAGTAAACTCACACTTAGTAGATATGCCAATACCAAAATCTTCAAGTAAGGACTATAGCATCGACTGCTATAGCTATTAATACTTGACAAAAACACTGGATCAGAATGGAATGTATTGTGATTCCCGCTATATCGTGCTTCAAATTTTGCTTCAAATTTTGCTGGGGATTTTTATAGGCAAGCACTCCACAACATACGAACGAGTTACGTTCCGAACGACCGTTCAGTAACTCGAACTAAATAGGGTATAGATTTTAATAACTCAATTGACACACTTCTGAAAGCTCGGTGGCCTCGATGGGATTTGAATCCAGGACGGGAAGGGGAATTCTTTAGTGCAGCCGACGCTCTAGTCACCTGAGCTACGAGGCCCCACCGGGAGCCGTGAGTTTAATCACACTTTGATCAAGTCACGCGCCCAGGTTACTGCAATTTATGGAATCCACCAATTCTGATACAGTAAGCTGACTCTCAAAGCAGGATTTCCTTAAGCAACCAACCTGTTTGAACTGTTCATAAGCCGTTATTCAACATAAGTTTACATAGCACTGTGCTGTCTTTAAACTTGCATCCATACTTAACCATGATACTAATTCAGTCCATATGTTTTCTGATCCTAAAACTTATACGCATCTGAGTTCGTAGTATATAACTAGTGTGGTTAAATACATAAGTTCAACGGATCATACCGGATGTCTAGGAGAATATGAAGAATCTGCGCTGCACAACTGTGTAAAACATGTTTACGATATAGAAAAAATACCTATTTAAGCATATAGTTTTCTATGGGCGGATTTTCCCTTTCGTGGGGGTTCTGGAAGGCAACCGCCGCGACCGAGGACGGATCACTCTAGTATACCTGATTAACTCATCAGAATTGGTGGATTCCATGCGTTTCAGTGGACTGGGTGGACAAAATTGACCCCATTGTGATTAAACTCACGGAGTTTTATGATATTTAATTAGCATGTAGTCGACTGTAATAAGCTACATTAAAGCTGTGTATAGCAGAACAGGTTAAAATATATCAAAATTGGAATAAATTGAAGGATATAAGGTCGGAATAGATGAAAACATGGCTAGAAAATTTTAATTTCACTCAAAATACCACCCAAAACTTCCGTGAGTTGGGTACTGCCTTGGCGCCTTAAAGGGAAGCATGAGCTGAATAAGTCCAAAATGCTTGATACGATTGTAACCTTCAAGTGTAATGCATACCGGAGAGACATGGTGGATGTATTCTTGTGACTTCTGTCGCCACTGAAAGCCTGGCAAAGGCTCGTGGAATTATACTGACCCCACTCCCGGTGTCTGCTGCAGCGTTGCACTTCTGTCTGGCGCATACATGCAACAGCAGCAGCCATTCGTCCGGAATTCTGAGGCCGCCATCGTGTCTGGCCATTCTCTGAACCTGCCACAACTTCTCTGCTGGTCGCCCAATCACAACCGCCCAAACCAACAAATCAGATTCAAGGGACCAGTGGCAGTCGTTCGTCAGATATTTGAGGCTACGCGTGATGCTCTCATCGTATCTGGCCCATTCCTAAAACCGAGAAATTTTGACTGCCATTCGTCTAATCACAATCGCCCGATCAAACTCAAGGCCGTCGCAGACATACCACCACTCAGAGCACACTCAATCCTGGTCAATACGTGTGCCTCTCGTCTGGCTGCCAGCCTGCTTCAATTTATTATTCATTCATTTTGTACAAAATACTCTCTGGTTGGACACGCAAATAGATAACCCCGGTATCAACGGTGGAATTAGGCCAACTTCCAGGGGGGTGTGTGGGGGGGTGGAAGGGGGTGGTACCTATTCCCGTTTCTAATCCAGAACTCTCTTGGAATTTAGCACAAGGTTGCCTGTTAGACGCGGAGTACATAGCCCCATGTCCTACTCTCTTGGCGTCGAGCTTCTCATCTTCCTGCTCTGATCATGGCTTAGAGGTCGTAATGGTTACGGTCTAGGTTCGACAGGGCTATTAAAACAAAATCGGTTAGTTGATTGCCAAAATGTAGCATTCTTTTAGATTGGACAAACATTTGCCGAAATCTGCAATGGTCCTGTGTGGTTCTCGAGTTATCTGCCCTCTCTTTTCTCAGGCATCCTATCCCGATTTCGGTCGTGTGTATTCGGGCATTCGATGCCATGTCTGTTTGAGAAACAACCCTCGAGTGAAGTACATCGGCTTCGCCTCAAATAGGACAGGCCACAGTCGCTGGGTAAACATCAAAATGATATCCCAGACCATCCAAGGGACGACTGCGGTGGTTCAGGCAGGTTTTTTTGTCTTTCACCTCACAGGCTCAGTGTTACTGCCCTTGATCCGGCGCCGTCACACACTTAGAGACGTGGAAGAGGGGAACAACTCAAAACTTGACTCACCACAGTTCGTAAAGATGTGGAAATTGCTATTGAATGCGCTTAGCTGTCAAGATCTGCGGCCGCGCATCGTCATGCGTGGAGGGGAACATTCCGTGATTCCTCGAGACTGGTTAGATCAGACAAGATCGCAAGTGTGTGAATACAGCCCGATGGTACTTCAGCGTGTTTAGAACAGACGACGTTTTGTACTTAGGTCACACTGGCCTCTAAAAGCTTCTGTCATCTGCAGGGATTGACTGCGACAGTTAGCCAGGCATTACTCACGGCCCTTTTTCTTGAAAGCCAACCAGTTGTTTTGTGTAGACGGGATGCGGTTGGAAGCCCAGAGTCAGATTAACAAGACGACACAATTAGTAATAAAAACTGTTTTTAAATGCTAATAGAAGCGAACAGGCAAGAGCCAGGTAACCGTTCAGAAGAAGATGCGGTGGCTGGAACATGGCGTTTTTCGGCCAGACGTTTCGGATCCTCGCTCGAACCCAGCGTCACGGGTTCAGTAGTTATAGGACGCAGATGGTATGTCCCCAAATGTCTAATCAAATATTAGGTCGCGGCTCATGCGATGGGACTCGGTCACGCCTTTAAGTTTGACGAGGCCGAAGTTCTTGCAAGGGCTGACAACCGCGTGAGTCGTGAACGGCTTGAGCCTTTGTTCTCTGGCCCGCAACAATGACTTTGCTGGTCCCCACTCTGTGCTGCCACCTTGCCTAGACAGAGTTATTATCCACGCGGCAAGACGCGGGCGGCCAAGAGTTCCAGTGACAGCGAGCCTAATTGTCGAGATTGGCGATGAAATTTCGCAAGTAAGGACTTGGACGCGGCCTAACGAGCACTCATCGCGTCAGGTCTCCGATGCTAGATTCGAGCGAGCAACCAAAATTTCAGGCCAATAAACACCATTTTCTAGCATCGCATCTTCTTCTTCTGAAATCATTCGTACCTATCCATTCTCTCACCAGTCGTATCCCAATGTGTAAAGAAACGAGTATGTGGTGGGATATTGCCAGCTGAACGCTTAAACAGCCGGTGTCTCAGTTTATCCGTCTTCCGATCTGTCTATTCACCCAGTGCGGCCTGGTAAGTGATCGTCTGTTCACGATCCTTATCACCAGAGGACTGGTCTGGGTTTCTCTGGGCATCAATCAGACTGATTTTCGCCCATTCCAATGTGCAGCTGGAAGTACCAGACTAGTTTGCGCAATCCTCGCGTCAATACTAATAACGTACAGTCATGGCGATCTGGTTGCATACATTGAAAATCGTATCCTTAAAGATTTTTTCTTTGTGGTTAGCTCGTCAGGAGACCCCTGAAAGCTGGCAACAGGTGCTCAAACGTCCGAAATGTGTGAGGGCTTTACCTGGCACAAATATTGATATAAAAGCCAAGGGTTCTAAAATTCAATTTTAGAGTCGTTTTTTGAGGCTGGTCGATGACGAAAACAATTGACAGAACAAACAATACCGTCCTGAGTCAGCTTTAAATCATTTCCGGCAGAAACAATGCCTAGTATGTGCTCCTCGAAAGCATCTGCGAGGGGTCCGACAGTTCGACCGTCCCAACTAAAGACGCATGACTGCTTGCCTTATGGAGTAGGCGCAGCACTGCTGACGTGCGCCGCATCTACCATAGCATCTCCTCCCTCACCTGCCAAGAGATTTGGTGGGCGGAGTAGCATGAAACTGACGCAGGTAAATATCATCGCTACGGTATCCAAGTGCACCAGGCTAGTTTAAAGTTGGCTCGGAGCCCACATATGTAAGTGTGCGCGCAAGAAGGGCTATGTCAAGACAGGTTTTGCGTTGAAATCCCCTTAGACTCCACAAAGTGGGTAACGGCGCTGGATCGAGAGCAGCACTACTGGGCTTGCGGGGCTAATGATGAAAACCGTGCTCAAACCACCTCAGTCTTATTTTCTGGATGACTAAGAATATCCGTGCAATTTTTTCGTAGTGATTGCGGCCTGTTTCACTTGCGACTAAGTTGGTTTACTTAACTCGAAGGTGGTCTTCAGGCAGCGGTATTCAGCTAGCAAATAGAAGCGAACAGGCGGGTTCCAGAAGGCAGTTCAGAAGAAGAAGCGATCACAGGAACATGGTGTTTGTTGGTCTGACGTTTCGGATTCTCTCTCGAACCTATCATCAGAGAGAGTTGCAGAAGAGTTGCAGAAGAAGAAGTGATCACTGGAGCATGGTGTTTGTTGGTCTGACGTTTCGGATTCTCTCTCGAACCTATCATCAGAGAGAGTTGCAGAAGAGTTGCAGAAGAAGAAGTGATCACTGGAGCATGGTGTTTGTTGGTCTGACGTTTCGGATTCTCTCTCGAACCTATCATCAGAGAGAGTTGCAGAAGAGTTGCAGAAGAAGAAGTGATCACTGGAGCATGGTGTTTGTTGGTCTGACGTTTCGGATTCTCTCTCGAACCTATCATCAGAGAGAGTTGCAGAAGAGTTGCAGAAGAAGAAGTGATCACTGGAGCATGGTGTTTGTTGGTCTGACGTTTCGGATTCTCTCTCGAACCTATCATCAGAGAGAGTTGCAGAAGAGTTGCAGAAGAAGAAGTGATCACTGGAGCATGGTGTTTGTTGGTCTGACGTTTCGGATTCTCTCTCGAACCTATCATCAGAGAGAGTTGCAGAAGAGTTGCAGAAGAAGAAGTGATCACTGGAGCATGGTGTTTGTTGGTCTGACGTTTCGGATTCTCTCTCGAACCTATCATCAGAGAGAGTTGCAGAAGAGTTGCAGAAGAAGAAGTGATCACTGGAGCATGGTGTTTGTTGGTCTGACGTTTCGGATTCTCTCTCGAACCTATCATCAGAGAGAGTTGCAGAAGAGTTGCAGAAGAAGAAGTGATCACTGGAGCATGGTGTTTGTTGGTCTGACGTTTCGGATTCTCTCTCGAACCTATCATCAGAGAGAGTTGCAGAAGAGTTGCAGAAGAAGAAGTGATCACTGGAGCATGGTGTTTGTTGGTCTGACGTTTCGGATTCTCTCGAACCTATCATCAGAGAGTTGCAGAAGAGTTGCAGAAGAAGAAGTGATCACTGGAGCATGGTGTTTGTTGGTCTGACGTTTCGGATTCTCTCTCGAACCTATCATCAGAGAGAGTTGCAGAAGAGTTGCAGAAGAAGAAGTGATCACTGGAGCATGGTGTTTGTTGGTCTGACGTTTCGGATTCTCTCTCGAACCTATCATCAGAGAGAGTTGCAGAAGAGTTGCAGAAGAAGAAGTGATCACTGGAGCATGGTGTTTGTTGGTCTGACGTTTCGGATTCTCTCTCGAACCTATCATCAGAGAGAGTTGCAGAAGAGTTGCAGAAGAAGAAGTGATCACTGGAGCATGGTGTTTGTTGGTCTGACGTTTCGGATTCTCTCTCGAACCTATCATCAGAGAGAGTTGCAGAAGAGTTGCAGAAGAAGAAGTGATCACTGGAGCATGGTGTTTGTTGGTCTGACGTTTCGGATTCTCTCTCGAACCTATCATCAGAGAGAGTTGCAGAAGAGTTGCAGAAGAAGAAGTGATCACTGGAGCATGGTGTTTGTTGGTCTGACGTTTCGGATTCTCTCTCGAACCTATCATCAGAGAGAGTTGCAGAAGAGTTGCAGAAGAAGAAGTGATCACTGGAGCATGGTGTTTGTTGGTCTGACGTTTCGGATTCTCTCTCGAACCTATCATCAGAGAGAGTTGCAGAAGAGTTGCAGAAGAAGAAGTGATCACTGGAGCATGGTGTTTGTTGGTCTGACGTTTCGGATTCTCTCTCGAACCTATCATCAGAGAGAGTTGCAGAAGAGTTGCAGAAGAAGAAGTGATCACTGGAGCATGGTGTTTGTTGGTCTGACGTTTCGGATTCTCTCTCGAACCTATCATCAGAGAGAGTTGCAGAAGAGTTGCAGAAGAAGAAGTGATCACTGGAGCATGGTGTTTGTTGGTCTGACGTTTCGGATTCTCTCTCGAACCTATCATCAGAGAGAGTTGCAGAAGAGTTGCAGAAGAAGAAGTGATCACTGGAGCATGGTGTTTGTTGGTCTGACGTTTCGGATTCTCTCTCGAACCTATCATCAGAGAGAGTTGCAGAAGAGTTGCAGAAGAAGAAGTGATCACTGGAGCATGGTGTTTGTTGGTCTGACGTTTCGGATTCTCTCTCGAACCTATCATCAGAGAGAGTTGCAGAAGAGTTGCAGAAGAAGAAGTGATCACTGGAGCATGGTGTTTGTTGGTCTGACGTTTCGGATTCTCTCTCGAACCTATCATCAGAGAGAGTTGCAGAAGAGTTGCAGAAGAAGAAGTGATCACTGGAGCATGGTGTTTGTTGGTCTGACGTTTCGGATTCTCTCTCGAACCTATCATCAGAGAGTTGCAGAAGAGTTGCAGAAGAAGAAGTGATCACTGGAGCATGGTGTTTGTTGGTCTGACGTTTCGGATTCTCTCTCGAACCTATCATCAGAGAGAGTTGCAGAAGAGTTGCAGAAGAAGAAGTGATCACTGGAGCATGGTGTTTGTTGGTCTGACGTTTCGGATTCTCTCTCGAACCTATCATCAGAGAGAGTTGCAGAAGAGTTGCAGAAGAAGAAGTGATCACTGGAGCATGGTGTTTGTTGGTCTGACGTTTCGGATTCTCTCTCGAACCTATCATCAGAGAGAGTTGCAGAAGAGTTGCAGAAGAAGAAGTGATCACTGGAGCATGGTGTTTGTTGGTCTGACGTTTCGGATTCTCTCTCGAACCTATCATCAGAGAGAGTTGCAGAAGAGTTGCAGAAGAAGAAGTGATCACTGGAGCATGGTGTTTGTTGGTCTGACGTTTCGGATTCTCTCTCGAACCTATCATCAGAGAGAGTTGCAGAAGAGTTGCAGAAGAAGAAGTGATCACTGGAGCATGGTGTTTGTTGGTCTGACGTTTCGGATTCTCTCTCGAACCTATCATCAGAGAGAGTTGCAGAAGAGTTGCAGAAGAAGAAGTGATCACTGGAGCATGGTGTTTGTTGGTCTGACGTTTCGGATTCTCTCTCGAACCTATCATCAGAGAGAGTTGCAGAAGAGTTGCAGAAGAAGAAGTGATCACTGGAGCATGGTGTTTGTTGGTCTGACGTTTCGGATTCTCTCTCGAACCTATCATCAGAGAGAGTTGCAGAAGAGTTGCAGAAGAAGAAGTGATCACTGGAGCATGGTGTTTGTTGGTCTGACGTTTCGGATTCTCTCTCGAACCTATCATCAGAGAGAGTTGCAGAAGAGTTGCAGAAGAAGAAGTGATCACTGGAGCATGGTGTTTGTTGGTCTGACGTTTCGGATTCTCTCTCGAACCTATCATCAGAGAGAGTTGCAGAAGAGTTGCAGAAGAAGAAGTGATCACTGGAGCATGGTGTTTGTTGGTCTGACGTTTCGGATTCTCTCTCGAACCTATCATCAGAGAGAGTTGCAGAAGAGTTGCAGAAGAAGAAGTGATCACTGGAGCATGGTGTTTGTTGGTCTGACGTTTCGGATTCTCTCTCGAACCTATCATCAGAGAGAGTTGCAGAAGAGTTGCAGAAGAAGAAGTGATCACTGGAGCATGGTGTTTGTTGGTCTGACGTTTCGGATTCTCTCTCGAACCTATCATCAGAGAGAGTTGCAGAAGAGTTGCAGAAGAAGAAGTGATCACTGGAGCATGGTGTTTGTTGGTCTGACGTTTCGGATTCTCTCTCGAACCTATCATCAGAGAGAGTTGCAGAAGAGTTGCAGAAGAAGAAGTGATCACTGGAGCATGGTGTTTGTTGGTCTGACGTTTCGGATTCTCTCTCGAACCTATCATCAGAGAGAGTTGCAGAAGAGTTGCAGAAGAAGAAGTGATCACTGGAGCATGGTGTTTGTTGGTCTGACGTTTCGGATTCTCTCTCGAACCTATCATCAGAGAGAGTTGCAGAAGAGTTGCAGAAGAAGAAGTGATCACTGGAGCATGGTGTTTGTTGGTCTGACGTTTCGGATTCTCTCTCGAACCTATCATCAGAGAGAGTTGCAGAAGAGTTGCAGAAGAAGAAGTGATCACTGGAGCATGGTGTTTGTTGGTCTGACGTTTCGGATTCTCTCTCGAACCTATCATCAGAGAGAGTTGCAGAAGAGTTGCAGAAGAAGAAGTGATCACTGGAGCATGGTGTTTGTTGGTCTGACGTTTCGGATTCTCTCTCGAACCTATCATCAGAGAGAGTTGCAGAAGAGTTGCAGAAGAAGAAGTGATCACTGGAGCATGGTGTTTGTTGGTCTGACGTTTCGGATTCTCTCTCGAACCTATCATCAGAGAGAGTTGCAGAAGAGTTGCAGAAGAAGAAGTGATCACTGGAGCATGGTGTTTGTTGGTCTGACGTTTCGGATTCTCTCTCGAACCTATCATCAGAGAGAGTTGCAGAAGAGTTGCAGAAGAAGAAGCGATCACAGGAACATGGTGTTTGTTGGTCTGACGTTTCGGATTCTCTCTCGAACCTATCATCAGAGAGAGTTGCAGAAGAGTTGCAGAAGAAGAAGTGATCACTGGAGCATGGTGTTTGTTGGTCTGACGTTTCGGATTCTCTCTCGAACCTATCATCAGAGAGAGTTGCAGAAGAGTTGCAGAAGAAGAAGTGATCACTGGAGCATGGTGTTTGTTGGTCTGACGTTTCGGATTCTCTCTCGAACCTATCATCAGAGAGAGTTGCAGAAGAGTTGCAGAAGAAGAAGTGATCACTGGAGCATGGTGTTTGTTGGTCTGACGTTTCGGATTCTCTCTCGAACCTATCATCAGAGAGAGTTGCAGAAGAGTTGCAGAAGAAGAAGTGATCACTGGAGCATGGTGTTTGTTGGTCTGACGTTTCGGATTCTCTCTCGAACCTATCATCAGAGAGAGTTGCAGAAGAGTTGCAGAAGAAGAAGTGATCACTGGAGCATGGTGTTTGTTGGTCTGACGTTTCGGATTCTCTCTCGAACCTATCATCAGAGAGAGTTGCAGAAGAGTTGCAGAAGAAGAAGTGATCACTGGAGCATGGTGTTTGTTGGTCTGACGTTTCGGATTCTCTCTCGAACCTATCATCAGAGAGAGTTGCAGAAGAGTTGCAGAAGAAGAAGTGATCACTGGAGCATGGTGTTTGTTGGTCTGACGTTTCGGATTCTCTCTCGAACCTATCATCAGAGAGAGTTGCAGAAGAGTTGCAGAAGAAGAAGTGATCACTGGAGCATGGTGTTTGTTGGTCTGACGTTTCGGATTCTCTCTCGAACCTATCATCAGAGAGAGTTGCAGAAGAGTTGCAGAAGAAGAAGTGATCACTGGAGCATGGTGTTTGTTGGTCTGACGTTTCGGATTCTCTCTCGAACCTATCATCAGAGAGAGTTGCAGAAGAGTTGCAGAAGAAGAAGTGATCACTGGAGCATGGTGTTTGTTGGTCTGACGTTTCGGATTCTCTCTCGAACCTATCATCAGAGAGAGTTGCAGAAGAGTTGCAGAAGAAGAAGTGATCACTGGAGCATGGTGTTTGTTGGTCTGACGTTTCGGATTCTCTCTCGAACCTATCATCAGAGAGTTGCAGAAGAGTTGCAGAAGAAGAAGTGATCACTGGAGCATGGTGTTTGTTGGTCTGACGTTTCGGATTCTCTCTCGAACCTATCATCAGAGAGAGTTGCAGAAGAGTTGCAGAAGAAGAAGTGATCACTGGAGCATGGTGTTTGTTGGTCTGACGTTTCGGATTCTCTCTCGAACCTATCATCAGAGAGAGTTGCAGAAGAGTTGCAGAAGAAGAAGTGATCACTGGAGCATGGTGTTTGTTGGTCTGACGTTTCGGATTCTCTCTCGAACCTATCATCAGAGAGAGTTGCAGAAGAGTTGCAGAAGAAGAAGTGATCACTGGAGCATGGTGTTTGTTGGTCTGACGTTTCGGATTCTCTCTCGAACCTATCATCAGAGAGAGTTGCAGAAGAGTTGCAGAAGAAGAAGTGATCACTGGAGCATGGTGTTTGTTGGTCTGACGTTTCGGATTCTCTCTCGAACCTATCATCAGAGAGAGTTGCAGAAGAGTTGCAGAAGAAGAAGTGATCACTGGAGCATGGTGTTTGTTGGTCTGACGTTTCGGATTCTCTCTCGAACCTATCATCAGAGAGAGTTGCAGAAGAGTTGCAGAAGAAGAAGTGATCACTGGAGCATGGTGTTTGTTGGTCTGACGTTTCGGATTCTCTCTCGAACCTATCATCAGAGAGAGTTGCAGAAGAGTTGCAGAAGAAGAAGTGATCACTGGAGCATGGTGTTTGTTGGTCTGACGTTTCGGATTCTCTCTCGAACCTATCATCAGAGAGAGTTGCAGAAGAGTTGCAGAAGAAGAAGTGATCACTGGAGCATGGTGTTTGTTGGTCTGACGTTTCGGATTCTCTCTCGAACCTATCATCAGAGAGAGTTGCAGAAGAGTTGCAGAAGAAGAAGTGATCACTGGAGCATGGTGTTTGTTGGTCTGACGTTTCGGATTCTCTCTCGAACCTATCATCAGAGAGAGTTGCAGAAGAGTTGCAGAATAAGAAGTGATCACTGGAGCATGGTGTTTGTTGGTCTGACGTTTCGGATTCTCTCTCGAACCTATCATCAGAGAGAGTTGCAGAAGAGTTGCAGAAGAAGAAGTGATCACTGGAGCATGGTGTTTGTTGGTCTGACGTTTCGGATTCTCTCTCGAACCTATCATCAGAGAGAGTTGCAGAAGAGTTGCAGAAGAAGAAGTGATCACTGGAGCATGGTGTTTGTTGGTCTGACGTTTCGGATTCTCTCTCGAACCTATCATCAGAGAGAGTTGCAGAAGAGTTGCAGAAGAAGAAGTGATCACTGGAGCATGGTGTTTGTTGGTCTGACGTTTCGGATTCTCTCTCGAACCTATCATCAGAGAGAGTTGCAGAAGAGTTGCAGAAGAAGAAGTGATCACTGGAGCATGGTGTTTGTTGGTCTGACGTTTCGGATTCTCTCTCGAACCTATCATCAGAGAGAGTTGCAGAAGAGTTGCAGAAGAAGAAGTGATCACTGGAGCATGGTGTTTGTTGGTCTGACGTTTCGGATTCTCTCTCGAACCTATCATCAGAGAGAGTTGCAGAAGAGTTGCAGAAGAAGAAGTGATCACTGGAGCATGGTGTTTGTTGGTCTGACGTTTCGGATTCTCTCTCGAACCTATCATCAGAGACAGCAGCAGAACAGATGATATATGCACAAGGTGAGCAGGATTTATAGTAAGAAGTGGCCACGCGATCACATGCATACTACAATTAGCGTGCTCACATTCAAAGAACGTCTCAACGCCATCTTCTCGGACCTTTCAATTTACGATGGAGGAGGAAGAAAACAACAAGCTGGCATTCCTGGATGTCCTCGTTTGCCGCAAAGATTGTGTTGGTCTGAAAAACAAAGTATTTAGGAAAGCAACCAATAAGACGCAAGAACTGAACTTCAACAGCAACCGCCCGATCAGTCACAAACGCAGTTGCGTAAGGGCGCTATACCGGCGCGTCGAGACGCATTGCAGTGAAAGGGAAGACAAGGTTGCTGAGGTGCAATAACTTCGACGGGTACTGAGAGCGAATAGCTACCCGCGCAACTTGGTCAACCATTGCATATTCAAACAACAAGGGAGACCTAACCCAACCGGCCCTCAATTTTGAAGAGCTCTTCCGTACGTGAGGAACTTCTCGGAAGCCGTTAGTCACCCTCTCACTCCACTTGGAGTTTGGGTGGCACACAGGCTAGAGGCAACATGTAGACGCCTAGTCAACAGGCCGAAAAACCCGCTGCTACGGCAGGAAACGTCTGACTTCGTTTACCAGATCTAGTGCAGTTATGGACAAAGCAACTACGTAGGAGAAACCGGGAGATTACTCCGGATATGAATAGCTGAGCACGCGGTTGCGATGGGGAAGAACGACGCTGGCTCTTTGGTTGCAGCTCACTCGACGGGACCCGGCCATATTTTCAAGTTTGATGAGGCTGAAATCCTCGCAAGAGATGATCACCGCGTGAGCAGCGAGCTGCTTGAGCCATGATTCTCAGGCCCACAGTCTATCAACAAGTGCAATGAACGCCCGTTCCCATATTCCGGGTTAAGGTATCGGCTGAGCAGGGAAATGTGTCACGTGGGGAGGAAGTGAGTGACTGAGACTTTCAATGACAGTGAGCCAAATTACCGCGTCATTATCATGCCCTCGTCTAACATTGATGATACAATCACGGCCATTAATGACTCGGACGCGGACGGCCAAGTGATCATCACATCAATTATGACCCCCAGCGGTGATCGCGATAGCTACTAAGTACTACGTACTACTACGTACTATAAATACTGCTCACCTTGTGCATCTATCACCCTTTCTGCTACTGTCTCTTATGATGGGTTCGAGAGAATCCGAAACGTCAGGCCAACAAGCCCCATGTTCCGGTGATCGCCTCTTCTTCTTATACTGGTGTCCAGATACCACAAGTTCTCACTTAGTTTCCACGTGCATAGTCCAGCATTCAGGACCGCAGAGAAGGACAGGCTGGATGAATGCACGATACACGCAGATTTTAGCGGTAATGGGAATGCTGCATAGGATATATAGACACATCGATTTGGGAAAGAATTTCATCTTTACTCCTTTCATTCGGCATTATCCCCACCCAGAGATATTTGAAACTGTCTACTTCTACAAGTTGATAGCCATCAATCTCGAGAGGTACCTTCTCCTGTTCAGGGATGCAGCTTGATAAATCTTCGGTCTTCCCAGTGTTTATGGAAAAACTGACCGATTTAGTAAACTCCTTCACCCATGACATTATAGACTGCAGACCACCAGAATTTCAAACGAGTACGGTGAGATTAGTAGCTTAGTCGAGATCAGTCAGATGGTGTCCAGGTACATGTTTGACACCGTCATCTTCGTGTAGGACCTTCCAGAGAATCAAGACAAAGGCGTAGTTGAACAGCATGGGCAACAGCATATCCACTTTTCGCCCGCCAGCACGAATACTGAATGGTTAGGAGATAATTTTATGGATCAGAATTAGTATTCAACAAGGCAGACGACTGTCGGTTGTTGGTAGTTACGACGGAATTCATGAATGCGCCTCAGTGTGAATATCTGGTCTACGCATTCACACCCAGCACGGAACCCGGCGTGGTTGGATCCCGACCTAGAGTCACGAACAGCCTGAGAAGGACAACAGCGAAGACCTTCGCGGTAACATTGATGAGGCTTATACCGCGGTTGTTTCCGCGACTTGTATCATCTCCCTTCTTGCTTGTGGGTAAAAGAATGCTTACGCTCGCTTGTTCAACTATCTCCATAGGTCAGAGAGCCAGTCTTTCAGCACAAGACATGTGAACTTCAGAGAGAATATCGTCCTCGCCGGTTGCCTTGTTAATACCGTCACGGGATCTGGCTCGAGTCACCTGAACAGACAAGTGCAGGGTTCTTTCGTTGATCCAGTAACTGCTGCACCGTTGGTGGTCTTCAAGAATTTTCTCTGGTGCTCCATAGATTGATGACTTCAATGATGACCACTGGCTATTCTATTCTCCATCAACGCCAATTGTCAAACGGGCCCAGGAGTTCTCAGCTCAGGGAACTGGGTGGTATTGGATTGCCAAAGTTTTGTGACGTCACGGCGGCTTACACGTGGCATTTTGGGTGTGAATGAGAGGTGACCTTTCAAGCGTGTGCGAATGAGAAAATGGTCTGACCCATGGGCGTTACCAGTTTCGGCGCTAGGTCTCGATCAGCTATCGTGGAACGGTTGTGGAACAGTTGTGGAACCTTGTACTGAATAGAATGTAATCAATCGAATTGGCCTGATGCCCGTTTGAATAACAGGTCAGCAGCTGTTTGTGTCGATGCTGGAAGTTATTGGTGACAGACAATCGGTTCTGATCAGCAATATTTCAATATTTTCGCACGGAGAGCCAAGCCTAAAGAGGCTACACAGGTTACGGTTGGAAGAGCCGCCAGGTCTAGTTCAACCATTCCACCCCGGTGACAATCATCTAATCATGGCGAGCGAGTCTTTCAACTAGCCCTTACAGTCCCGAGTGAAAATACTCTGTATCGCACTGTTTGGCCGCTGATGTCGTTGTGGTGTACACGAAGACTACTGAATGTTAGGAAAGAGATCAGTCAGTCTCACGTAAAATATCCTTCCATTGATTGGTTCCGATGCAAGTAGTACATAATTTGATCATTCAGAGAGGGTTATAGCCACACAGACTCAGGTGGGCCACTGTGATACAGGTTAAAATGTGAATGGACTCTCGGGATCCTTATTTCCCGAGTGCCAAGGTTGGGAATTTGAAATTCAGACAGGCAGCCGACATCCGAGTTATACTGATGAAGACTGCGCGTCGTCCGAATTCGGGTGTCAGTGTCCGAGAACATTCACATATTTCAGCATACAATTACAAAATTCCGTTTCCGATTGACTAGTCCAACTTATATACTATTCATCCGCACCACTTAACCAGGGTTTCGGTGTGCGTCGGTTCACGAAGACGCCGTAGCAGGGATCTTAACAGTGTACTCGGTGGTTCACGCACACCAGGTCACAATGCTGTCATCGGGCTTTGAGGTATTTTATAAGACATTTGGTGTGCCGGGCGCCAACGATCAGGTAACATTTTCCCTGCTGGTTTGTGATTGCTTATTGGCCACTTCCAAGAGTTCGCCTTCGTCGAGAACCGATCAACTACCCACCGCCAGTAGACGTGTCCGGTAGCCAGCAACTAGACTAAGGGGTAACCTGTCTTCCCGGGTGAAGTGCTTCGAGGTTAAAAGACAGATGCGGTTTCTTCAAATAAACATTAGAGTTGAAAGTTGGTATGAACTTAAATTCACTCTCAAGGAGGCACTTCCGCCACACTAGAATGCCAAACAGAAACCTAAAACCGTACAATCACCCATTGCCAAGCTCGAGTCCTTAACTGTGTATTTATTTTTTCCTCTTCTAGCCCACTGTAGCACGAAGACACACTCGATACTGTACCCTGAGGAGGGGAAGTAATTGGAACCTCTTTTTACTTTGCGCAAACCACCTAGGAGAGTAATGAAGTTCGAATTGTGATAAATCCGATGAAAACAGCTGCAGTGGGTCAATCGAACTTGTTCTGAAACTTTAACTGTGTGATCCCGTCCTATTCTTACAGAAGTGTTTCTCGTTAAGAATGCCCGCAAAAGGCGCCTTTCCTTGTTCTTCAGATGGCAGTCATTTCAAACGGTGGACAGTCCTTCATTACAGTCCTGTGGGACTAGTTTTGAACCGTACCACCATCATCCACACTTTTGCAGAAATAATCGAGTTTCGGATCAGGAATTTCTCAATGAACCACCCACCCACACTCTATCAGGATGCTGAACGGCCAGCATGTGTAGGGCATGAAGTGCCACATGACTTTTTCCACATCTACTACTTTTGGGTAACAAAACTGTACAGCCCATTTTTCGGGGAAGTCCAGATAGCAGTCATTTCAAACGTTGGACAGTCCTGTGAGACGGGTTTTGAACCGTATCACCATCGTCCACACTTTTCATTAATAATCAAGTTTCCGATCAGGAATGTCTTGAAGAATTGACTAAGGTTTCAGATAGTAGCGAGCCTTTCTTCCTCCCAAACAGAGTTATAACCCGGGACCACTCACTTAGAGTACGATCCTTGTGGATGCACAGTGAATCGACCACCTACACACACCCTCCCCTGATGGCGAACGGTCAGCATGTGTCTGAAAACGTATAGGCGAGAGTGGATGTTTCGATTAACCACTGAACCAGTCTATCACCTGTCAAACTGACTGGGTCTTTCAACTAGAACGTGAGAGATGTGGAGGAGTGCTGCACAAGTCTCCCGCACTATGATCTAACCCACGCACAAGTAATCGATCGTTGTTGCGACGTAGAAACTATTGAAGTGGGTTATTCGGCTACAGGCCTCGTGGCGGCAACTACAGTCACAACCAGTACCACTGTATCATGGTTAGCAGAAGGCCCCCTACGAAGGTACGAGATCGATTATCGGGCCCCTGGTAGAGGCCGAGATCATGAGCTAAGAGGTTCACCTGGAAACGAATGGATCAAAACAGACACCGGTGATGATTCACTGCTATTAAACCCACTGTTAAAATGTGTAAAAATTGGTATGCAAATTTTTCTATGAGAATGGTAAAAACTGGCTTTGTCCCATAAAGCGACTGCACTACGTTGGACTCCAATCTTTTCATGTCGACAAGTTATCCCAGCAAACACGCGCAGAAGAGAACAGACACCAAAATAAAACACACAATGTGTGGTGGGGTTTACTCTGAACGGGAACGGGGCTCAGCATAAGAGGCAGGTTATACAGAAGCCGGAACAGTTGGTGGGGAGGACGGCACAACAACCGGTTCAGTTGTGGTGGGTTCCACCAGTTTCCATAAACCGTAGTTTTCACCAACATGAGTCTGCCACAGACGCACTGTGCCGTCCTCGCTGCCACTTGCAAATAGGTGACCATCAGGTGAGAACCGGACACAATGCACAGGGCCAAAGTGGCCGCGACAGGACTCTGAAAACAATAACAGGGAGAGATGAAAAGTAATTCAAGAGGCAAATCGTACATCAATTGCCTATCAAAAGTACGTTTAAAAACAGGACTGAGGCAACAAAGGCATCTGAATGTGATCAGAAGCTGTGAAGACGATAAAGTTTGCAGCTGAAACACACTATACAGATCAGAATAATGCGGTCGTTCACGAAATTCACCAACCAGGGGCCAGACTAGCTCGAGATCAGATATCAGGTGATTTCAGTGTCTCTTGCAGGCAGATTATAAGAACTGAGGTAAAGGACAAATAAGATCCTGGCACCTTCATCGAGCGGTCTCTTAAGGACGAATACAATCTCGCCAATTATATGCTAGAGTAGTACAAAGCTAACCGTGCTATCTGAACACTAGAAGAAACCTACAATCAACATACCCAAAATGTCTCCGGTGTTAACGTCTAGCCTGTATAACAGGTTGTCTTCTCCACCGCAGACAATCATGTCGCCAGAGTGATGCATATGCGCAGTATACACAGGGCAGGGTAACTCGAATTTGGCCACAAGTTCAGGTGCCGCAGAAGAGGAGGATGCACGGAAGTCGAAGTCATAGACGACCACGTTCTTTCCGAGAGCAACGACTGCCTTAACCGAGTTTCCACCATCCGGAAGGGTAAGTGTTGCAGCGTCCATTGGACAGTCGTCAAGGGGGACTGACCAGATCATCCGAGCCTCCGGGTTGACACCCGGTGTAAGATCCCACAGGCTGAAATAAAGAATAATGACTTAGTGAATGACTGCAAATTCACAGGGCGTAAAAAGCTTTAATTGGCTACACTTTAACAGATTTCAATGCCGATTGGCGGATAAATAGGACTATTTTATTCACAAGTTAACCACTATTAGTTTGATTTTTTGAACTTGTAAAGGAATACACTGTCAGAGCCTGACTCTTAGTCTTCTGGTCACTCTAAAGTACCCCCATGGGGGCGGAGTTATCCTACAACCTTCCGACCCACAACTTAACGCATACCACACATGACCTGGCCCTCGGTTGTATCAGACTACATCGAAGAGTACGCTTGCCACATAAGCGAAATGTGCATGTACTCATGTGCGATACTGCATCCACCATAACGGCGATAGCAAAACGTATCGCATGCTTGCTGGAGTAGAAGGGCATGATTGTACACAGGCGGCGGGTGTGTGGTGTAGAGTAGGTACATACATAGCCGAGGGAGAAGCGTAGGGACAGGTAGGGCTATGTGTGGTGATAGGGTGTAGATTACGGTTTTTCCCATGACTGTCGTGGAGGCTAATATTGTCGAGTAGACCCATTCGATAGCAGGATGTCCTAGGACAGCGCAGACAGGTGAGACGGAAGCGACAGGTTATGTCGGGGCCCCTAGCACTGGTTTTCGGCCTCAGTGCGAGAGTCGTAAGTGGCTGCCAAGCCACGCGCATGGTGGCAGTAATAACAGGAGAGCACTTTGATTACTGCGCTGCTGGTGGCATTGAGGAAGTAATTAGTGCTGGTGATAGAGGTTTTGAGTGTAGGAAATTGGTTGGCTGTGGTAACGTTATGGTGAATCCCGCAGTCGTGTATGCGCATATGGTAGAAAAGGCCGAGGCGCTGTCTAAATGCGTGGGTGCAGTTGGGGGGGAGTGATGCGGGCTTAGAGAGTATATGTTAAGGCTTCAGATACTGGTTCGCTGGCCTCAGTACAATGGATTCGCAAGTGATCAACCAGCTCGATACGTGATTCAAGCGTGCGGTCGCAGTAGGGAAAGGTGGTAAATGAGTCCATTTTACTGGTAGTAGGTGTGGCAAGTGTTCTAACTCGTGATGCTGATGGTGATGGAGTGTTGCGAAGCGAGAGGCGGATTGATTGAATTGCCATTGCATTGGGTCCGCGGGGTTTTCACGAGTCGATGTCAAGTGACAATGTGGAACGATAGAAAAGCGTGAAAAGATTGTGTCACTAGACCACGGCATTGCATTCTTACGGTTCTCTGATTTTGTCATGGCAGCGGCTATTCGGTTGACTGCTCCATTCTTAACAACTGCGCGCCACGCCTGCCGATCTTAAGTAAGATCGATTCAGGTTTCTGGATTGATTTGCGGACGCTTGCGGGGGTCTTCAGGGTGTTCTTGTAGCTACTTTTCGGTTCGCTTGTCTACGAGTGTCCGCAGCGACCTCATCAAAAAGTAGCGGCTTGGGTGGGCATTCACCGTCCATCCTGATGTGGCCACACTTCACATAAGTGCTGGTCCCAACACCCAGACGAAACCGAGTGGGATATTGTCTGTCATAAAGGCCAAGTTAAGAAGAAGCCATTTCAGTGTAGGTCTGGGGAGCCAATCTTATTCGTCTGTTGGCAAATCTTTAAGCCACGACTTTCATCACAGTATGACAATTTACAAGCAAGTCCGGTTAAAGCGCTGGATTGGCCTGAAAGTACGCACGAGGCTGGTCTCCATAGTTATATCCCACTATTTGCACACGTAAGGTCTGAGCGAAGCCAGTTGAAGATGAGAACGATCGCGGTTGCACGAAGTGCTGCAAAACTTGTTACACATCTATTTTGTACCGTTTTATGTGCAGCCCACTTTTCGGGGAACGTGCCCAGCAGCCGCTTGATCACATATAAGCGGAACCATGGGCTGGTGCCCTTAAAGAAGATTCAGGTTTACAGCAACAACACGGAAGCAATACAGTAGCGTTCAGATAGTTCCAAAGCCCTTATAATTCCGCGAACACAAAAAACAGGTTTACGATATCATCTCCTTGTGACAGCAGAACACATTAGGTCGGGGCTTGAACTGTCAACCTAAGCAGCCAAATCATGAAAAAAACAAAGATGAACTAAATTTTGATAGGCAAGCATGTCTGTTGGATCACGGTTTACGAATTTCAGTTAAACAGGTCTGTTGACCGAGAACGGAACATTCGTATAGCAAAACTAAAACTATGTGCGAGAATAGAAAGATGGTACAAGATTATCTATAATATCATCAACAGGAATCGTACGTCAACCTTAGTGACTATAACGGTAATTTTCTGTATGAATACCTAAATTTTAACAAGCCAACACGTGGTTCAAATGCTCAACTACTGTTCATATTTAGTCCAGCCTTACTCTAGAACTTAAAGCCCTTTTTTCCACTAGCTCAGATAGATGGTGAACTGGTACTTGCGTGTTGAGTTGCGAAAGAGGCTCGTCAGCAGCGATATGGAGCCTATTTTGACAACTGCGATGGATGGGTGGCGAGAAAGAACATGAGTGCTTCTGTGTTGCCATTAGTTTTATTAAACCAAAACGAGCAAAAAGACTCACTTCATTATTTTTTCATCGGAAATAGTGAGAGCACGATTATCGTTATCCGTCCACAAGCATCTTCGAATGGTCTTCTTATGGCCCGGAAGTGTTATGATAGCTAGGTTAGAAAAAGATATAATGCAAGTAGGCTGAAAGTCAAAATTTAAAACTGTAACAAGCCTTTTTTGAGACTTTAACTTACCCTAGTGCATCCATGAGGACGCTATTGAGTTATATAACTCAGTTATATGAATGTAAGTATCACATCAAAAATTCGCCTCGTCTACCTTATACATAAATTAAATTTCAAATTATTTGCTAAATAAAAATTTCCGAAAATACCTCTTCTGTCGCTTTCTCTACCAGTGGCCTTAAAGTTGTCCGTAGAATTAAATAAGCGACTTAACTATTCCTATAGACGGGAAACGACAGTTACGCTAAAGCATGGAGTGTTATAGTAAAAGTTAGGGTATGTAACACATTTCAGTCTATGTCGCCGTACCACGAAATGTCGAAAGCAGTGCTACATCGACAAACTGGCCACAATCCAGATCATATCGATGAACTTATCTCTTATCTTATCCACGCTATATGAACTCAGTGCAAGCATACTATTAGCGAGCCTGAAGGTATGGACGGCGAAAATAGGAAATAGGCTAAGGATAAGCACAAAAATGCGTCCGATTAGTTCTTCGAAACTCACGTGAAGAAGGCGCCTCAAGGTCATAAACATGAACCTGCTGTTTGTTGTTGGCGGTCATGAGCCGCTTCCCGCTATCTGAACCGCTCAAATCTACAGCGCGAACGATGTGATCCTGCGGGATTGAAAGCAATTCGTCTCCTGTATTAACATCCCAGACTTTCGCAGAAAAGTCTGCGGCACCAGTAGCAGCTTTTTGTCCGGCGTGGTCCATTGTACAACACCAGACGGCACCACGATGCCCAAGAAAGGTGCCTATCCAATCCCCTGTATCGCCAGTGCGTAGCATTGCCTTACCATCTAAAACCGACAAAAGGAAAAATAAAACTAATCTGAGGACCCAGGGGATAAACGAAAAATTTATAAAACATCCTAATTTTTGCATATTTTGTTGAGTAAATTTGTGCGTGTAAAGTACCCTTTGACGCGGTCACCAGCAGAGATCCAGATTCTGATTCCCCGCTAAATTTAAGGTCAACGACAGGTCGTGTGTGTCCACTACAAGAAATAGGATTCTGGCGAATGGCTGCCATTAGATGTCCGGCAGAAAGGACGATGGGTTGCCTGCTTGGGCTACAGAATCGCAGCTAGCCAAACGAACACAATTGGTGAGCAGCCAAAACACCAACTTATTTCAAAGTGATAGAAGGTAAAAAATATATTTAGAAACTAAAAGATAGGAAATATATAAGATAAAAATAACTTAAAATAAAAATAAGATCCAAAAAATTCACTTTAAGTAACTTAATACCATAGAGGCTGTTGTGTTTGAATTCATTAGCTGAACATGTTTAAAGCAGTGATAAATCTCTAACAAAAAATATCAGTATGCAAACGGATATCTGTGTCTTCACCTGCGTAAAAAATGGAACCCTTGCTTCCGTAGCCCTAAAGGAGGGTGCGCGATTTGTTGTCATGTTTAAAGGATAATTATTAATTAAATTGCGTGCCTAATACTTCGGAGACGAAAACGTGTTTTCAATTCAATTAAGCTAAATTTACTGAATGGAAAAGCAAAGAACTTTGAATATCCTATTTGTAACAAGAAATCGATAAAGTTGTATAGAGAGACCAGGTGGATTGCAATAGTTCAAAATGGACCATAAAATATGACAAGTGTTGCATGAGTATCAAGGGTTAAGTTCAATCCCCCATCACTCCGGCCCATTTTGGATCATAGATATTTAAAGGTTCCTTTTAACGCTTTTCAGTGATATGGAAATCAAAACATATACAGGGTTGGCTTTCCGTGGAGGAATATTGCTGACAAAGAGGAGGGAGCCTGGAATGGCCATTTCTAGGTTATTAACCGTCATCAGTCAGTCATACGCAAACCCAGGTGGTGCAAAACCCGAGGAATTAACCCGCGACCCATCAATAAGAAGTCCAATGCTCTGATCAAAGAGTCGTGGAATTGATCTCCGGGTGTCAGAAATAAGAGTTTTCTAGTAAAATGTAGAACGGTAGGACTCATCCTCCTAACAAGAGAAAGGAAAGACAAAAATCTGCGAAATCTCAATGAGGAACCCAACTCAGAATTATAAGTTTAAACGGCTGAAAATCAATGACGGTCAAATATTCCAGATCAATGTGTGTTTCCTGTGGCCAAAATCTGTAACAATGGAGGCTAGGTCTCCCGAGATAATCGATCATTCAAAGTCCTCTCCGCAAACGTACTAAACTTGTTCAACAAGCTGAACGACCTTAAAAACGTTAAGGAGGAAATGAAACAAAACAATATGGCTTTCACTGAAACGTGACTTACTCCAGACATCAATTATTTTGAAATATCACTTAGGGGATATCAGCACTTTAGGAGTGATAGATCAAGTCGAGGAGGAGGAGTCATAGTTTAGATCCCTCGCAAGCTGACCGCTATGGCTGACATACATATTTCATTGCGCGATGTGGAACTATAAAGCATTACTATATCTTCTAAGTATTTCAGAGCACTGATTATATCGGTTATGTACCGTTCATATTATCAGACATCCGAGAAGGATTTAATTGTCATAACGGAATTTTACAAAGTCAGCAAGAAGAAAGATATCTTCATTGTTTAGGATTTAAACGCTCCTGGAATTGACTGTAAAAACATGGACTGCGTAGAAAATGCCAGATAACTTAATCCACAAACTACTACAATGGGCAACAGACAAACTTCTCTGTCAGAACGTCACCTTTGGGACACGGAAGAGAGAAGGACAACGATTAATCTGGCTTGGCCTGCTTTTTCCTTGAGATTAGGAGAATGTGCTAACCTACAGTGTCACCCGCTTTTAATGTCAATCGATCACATTACGCTGTATTTCGAGTGTTCACTGTTTTCTGAACCAGAGGGGATATGATCTTAGTCTTTAAACTGGTC
>WEDG01010673.1:0-22016 GCA_017591395.1 Schistocephalus solidus | reverse complement strand
CTTGGCTCGGATTCTATGCAGTGGGATTACCATAGAGGCTATAATAAGGAACTATTACAGCCGGACTCTCAGTTCACCAGTTAGACACTCCGCACAACACATCGGAGTGACTGCGAAGTCTCTGTGTAATTGTCAGTTTTCAACCTTCCAAAGCCTATGTCTTTTGAGTGCACCATGATAGTTTCAAGCGCATCAGATTGTTTATACTGAACAAAATGTGCTGAGAAGTCGACCTCACTCTCTATTCCCATTCCCAGACACCAGTCACTGTCCGAGACGGTCAGTTAACTGGCGCGAGAAATGTGCGCAGCTGCTGATTTATTGAACGCCCTTGTCTGCGCGTACCACGTACACGACATGTCCCACCTCTCCCCGCAAACACTCAGCTGACTGCGAGGTCCATGTTCAATCTCCACTTGTCAACCTTTCAAGTCACGGCGTTTAGCGCACCATGATGGTCTCCGGCTCGGAACACAGTGCAGGTAGCGTGCTAATTGCTCATTCACACACGAATGACTTGCAGCATGATGGTGGTTTCCTGCTAAGCGTGAAAACCGGAAGCCCCGATTTCTGGGTCGGGGTAGGGGTAACCCGACCGGAAGTTAAGGTGTACGCCAGGGTGATAAACGTAACACCAAAATGAGCTGCTCCGTTTCAGTAGGCTTTAAGGCGGTGGGGAGGGAGGGGTGGGTGGGCGCACATGAAAGGAGTTTGACTAATCAGGACGCTGATATACGGCAGAGAAAAGAAGGTAGAGTAGGGGATCGATCAAACTCGGATGAAGTGCATTTCTTTCTCACTGAAGTAAATATGAGGCGGCATAAGCTATCACAATGTGCCGATTCAGATCGAGGGTCAGATTGCAACTGAGCCTTCTTAACGAGGCTCTTATGGCAGCTGCCTTCCAGTAGCTGCTAAGTTCGGTTTGCATGCGAAGACTAGAAAGTAGAATAAAATGACCAACAAAGACAAGGGGAGACCGGAATGGACATTTCTGGCTCATTCGTCGTCATCAGTGAGCCCCGAGGTGGTGCTTGAGAGTGAGCCCTGAGGCCAAAACGAGACGAGTGAGTCCTTTAACCGATCGGTGAGTGCCAACTTAGACTAGCAAGTGTTCAGAACGTGCAGACGTCGGCTTGGCTCTGTCAGTTATTGTCTTCATGCCCATAAATGGAACATGGAATATGTGGGAAAGGGGTTTGAGGTGGATGCTTCGAAAGTTTTCTTCATTATATGGCCTATTTACGCGCCGCAAGTTACAGCCCAGGCAGTGCTGTTTTCTTCGCTGTTTATGATGGACAAACTACGACATAATCCGAATTCCATACGAAATGTGTCGGATAGCGTGCCCGTATACTGGCCATGCGCCTGCCATACTGTGGGGCACACGGTAGACAGCCTCGTTAGCGATGGTCCGGAAGTATGAAGAAGTTTTACATCGCCAGTAAAAACTTTTTCGCTTAACAGACCAAAGCTAAAATGAGTATGTGTGGGTAGGCCACTTAACCCGAAAAGAAACGCTGGTGAGAAAAGTACAGTTTCCTGAGTCCAGTTGGGCGCTGTGACACTTACGTTTTATTTCAGAGAGCGGATCTGGGTGATCTTTGAGGGCCTCCTGAACCGCCATTGTAACATTACCACAATTATGTGCGTCAGCGGTGACCGACCTTTTCTCGTACAGCCTCGAAAGACGGTCCTGTAGAATCTGAAATAAAAAAGCGATTTCCATACTAATTAATAATAATATAGTCGGTGGAGGTAGCAGCATAATCATCCTCATGAAAAAGGGTCACAACCGCCACCACAACAAACATTGATAATTCTTCCTGGCGGAATAAACAAAAAATCCCCAGTCTGGGATGGGGAGTGGCAAATTGCGCATTAACCGAAATTGCTGTTAGGGGGATAAGGAACAATCATACCGCCGTCCTACGGATTTGCTTACATGCTGTGGGCGTGCTAATGTCGCACCAGTTCCCGACAGGACTGGAGGTCTACCCAGCCAATCAGATGAGTCCCAACTCCAGCGGAGGTGCTAACCACTCAAGGACACTAACTGATTGGTCGACTTTCAGTCCGACCATGGGCACTCGCGTATGACCCTTTTTTGCCCTTGCAAGTGCTTAAACCAAAGTCACAACAATGACTGCCTTTTGATGCCGTAGGGTAGTTAGTACAACCAGTGAAATTTTTTTACTAACATAGCAGCCGCCACCACCAGCGCAGACACTATCTGCTCGGATATAGACTCCGTTGAAATTGCAAACCTGTCTGGGGAATACGCTTCTGGCGCACCGAAAGTGCCTTGATGAATATGTACGTGAAAAGCCCCTGTTGACTGCACAGTGACATGTAATGGAAACACAAAAACGACATTTAATCGAGGGGAGCCATTTTGTTGTAGATGACATTATGAAGCATTAGAACCCCATCCGACTGTTCGACCGTCGTAGTCCGACGATTTCCACCGTATGCTCCATGGGAAAGTGGAGCAGGGACGGTGACTTGCGCGTGATTTAGTTTAAAGTGATAGTAGACTTGCGCTACATCTACCGCACTCTCTCCTCCTCCCCCACCTGAGCCCGGTGTCAAGACAGAGTCAAGAAGACCGGAGGCGGGAGAGGACGCAGGTGGCTGGCACGGCTGGGTCCCCTAAGTCCTAGCCGCCCCTAGGCGTGCCACCACACCTCCGTGTTCGGCATTTGTTATGGGAACGCAACCCGAATAACGCCTGCCGTGCCCTAATGTGGCCCCCGTGTTGGTCCAACGCATCTACCACGTGGCCCGTTTAGGGGGCACAAAGAACCCCATCCAAAGGTGGGGTCAGTGACAACAATACTGTCCCAACTTAAGGTCGGAACAGTGCTATTCTGAGGGGAGGATAACAGTTAGACATCTTCTGGACAAAAAAGGAAAAAGGCAGAGGATGCTGTAACTCTTGCCTGCTACTGACAAGAGCAACTAAGAGCGGGGGCAAAGATCATGAAGGAGACTAAGGTTATTCCCCCCCCCCCTCAGTCCAGTCTTCGGACAGTTGGGGACGAAAGGGGTAACGAATGGAGATGGGGCCCCACTCCGAGGAGGATAAGCAAGGGGCTGAAGGAATCAGTGGGCAGACTACTTCTTGAAGAAGAAGAAGAAGAAAGGCCAAAAAATTTCACTTAGGCCATTATCTTATTCAAGCACACCAATGACCAGTGGAAACTCGAGCGTGTAATTTAAACACTATTAAAAACTGAGTTGGCTCATTAGCCTAATCACAGGCAGCCGGCAAACTTAAACTAATGTAAACAACCAAAGCACCAATAAAGGTAAAATTCATCTATCAGAAACAAAACAGAACCCAAAAAGTGATACAAAAAAATGCAAATAATGGAAAGATGTCTAGAAAGTCATGCAAAAAGCAGTAAATACAGTTCAATAGTCAGAATTTGAGCCGTTACACGTCTTAGTGAGCTGAACATTGTAAAATTTGCAACACATGTCATTTGCGACATCGATGAATTGGAAGGCAGCACAGGATTCCTGATGCTTGTCTTAGTGGGCTAATCCTAAAACGCTAATTTTCACCTTGACCCTTAAATCAAGCTCTAAAACCCAAAGTCGTTTAACCTTGGGCTTAAAAGCCTAACCCTGACCGTAAATACCTAAAACTAACCCCACATATAATCCCTAACCCGAAGCACAAATACTAAACCGTAACCCCAATCCCCGTAAACATAACACTCTAAGCCGAATGCCAATTCTAATGATAAATCGAAGAGGGAAAGAGGTGGTGAAGTGCAGGTTTTTTACTGCAAACCGTCACTCACTGTCTTTTCGTGTGAAACCTAGACTAACATCACAATTAAAATGATATTAGTATTTATTTCGACAAATGACGACCGTGTGGGGCCACACATCCAATTGTCGCTCAAAAGTTCAGATCAAATACGTACCGAGACTCTCTGCTTCAAAGTGCCGTTCTCCTTGCGAAGGGTGACTAACTCCTCCTTGAGGTTGTTTACGGCATTGTCGGCAGGGTTAGAGACGAGATGGAGAACCCGCGTCTCATCGGGGTTGAATGCCCCCTGCGAAAAAAAGAAGGGTTAGATAGCTAAAGTGGAAACGAGTGGATGATTGAAACGGATACATGACAGGGGGAAAACACTTCTGTATCTCAACTCGTGGGGGTAAAAGGGTAGGATGGTAAGGACCGTAAATAATTCATCTACAATCAATCGCACGATGACCACAGTGAGACGAATACGACTAGCAGGACAGTTTTTAAGCGTGCATTGAAGTAAAGTCAGTCACCTCAAAGAGTGAAGTCAAGTGACGTAAACAAATGAGTCAAAAAGTGACAAGGATACTTCGTTTGCTATCTTTTGTGTAGATAGCGTGATCCATCGATCAGTTCTGAATGCTGAAACACAGAAAGGTTGAGTGGCTAATTCTGCTGTTAAAATGTTGTTGATTCCAATCAACGAACGAGCCATGTGAGTGGTATTCGTCGAGATATCAAGTTGCCGAAGGGAAAATGAGACGAGTACGCACCCCGACCCAGAGTCCCAAAGACGGCCGCATTGTGAAGATCAATATCCAACATGGGGAGGTGACGCGCGTAAATGCCAGGAGTTGTGGTACAGCTGGCTGACTACCGGCAAGCAAACCAGAAACGGCAATTCTGTTCACTCTTGTCGTCAACAATGAACAGAGCAGAATTCATCTAAAGACCCTGTTCGCTAAAAACTTGAGATCCTGTTGCTGGTCTGATGCCAAAGTAGGGCGCATTTCAGGAGCAAGTATCCGTCGTGGGATGCACAGATCTACTCAGATTTTAGGATGGAAATAAGCAGTTCCGTTTAGATGTGGAGTTGGGAGTCAACTGCCTACGTAGGCATTTTGACTAGAAATAAATAATTGAGAAGTGTTTACCGACCAAGGAAGGGATGAGGCTGGAATGGTCCTTTGTGTCCTATTGACCGTCAGTAACCAATGATAAGCACATCCTACATCCCACTTGAGATCCCAAACTCGAGTCAGTTGACACTCGAACAACATCCGTTCCGCCACTGCACTAACGGACTCGCATCATTTCGGCTGAGGTCTGGAAGATTTAGTCACACAGATTCATTCAGATTGTGGGACGAGAACACGAGTGGTGCTTTAGGTTCATTTTAGTTCTACAATCAGGCTGCGAGCGTTGCTGGATGATCCGATAAAACTATATTGTCATGCCTACCTAAATAAAATGAGTAGGCACGTTATCTAAAACAAAACGTTCACATAGTCTATCCTTACCAGCTCATTTCAGCCCTACAATCGGGATGTGAGCGTTGCTCGATGCTCAACTGACTTGGGGTTGGAATCTCGGATATGAATTTTACAAGTTGCTGACGGCAAGCAAACCATAAGTGCCCACTCCAGTCTCAGTCCCATTTTTGCCGGTAAACACTTCTCAATACTTTTGTCTCCTGGGAGAATTATAAATTATTACGTTAAAAGTACATACGGCAGCTGCAAGACTGCAGGTATGATAGCTTTTGCTGCAGACGTGGCGCAGTTGTGCTAAACATAATTTATGCAAGCATATCTAACACGAATCGATGGAAGCCTTTTGAACACATTGTATGAATAATAACGGAGAAATGGAAGCACTAAAGACGAAGAGATATTGGTCAAATTCGGCCAAATGGCGACTATCAATCAGTAATTGAGAAGTGTTTACTTAAAAAGGACAGAACTACTAAAATGACCATTTATACTGCCTTTGCTGTCGTTCAGTATGCACTACGGCCGAGCCAGTTAGCTGGTCATTATACCAATGGACTCATGTCATGTCGGCCGCATATACACGATCACATAGAGTTGGTCCCGATGAAGGCAAATGGATTGAGGCGGACCACAAGAGGGAAGCAGTCTTAAACCTACCCGAGCTCGCATACACTCGTTCTCCAATTCTACACGTTCTCTGGATTCCTTTAATTGTGCATTGGCTTCCTCAAGCTCAGCAATATTTCTGCTAAAAAGGGAGAAGACACAAGTATAACTCTTAGAAGTAAAAAACGGATAAAAATACCGCAAAAGAATATTGTGGTCAGGGCGGGGTCGAAAGAATAAGCAAACATGCCTCAAAAATAAGTGTTCAGTTCCGTTTATTTGACGGAAAATATAGGCATTTGCCTTTGAACGCCGTACTTGTACGCTACGAGAAAAAAACGCCAACAGCACAACAGCGAGTTTTGGTCCATAACAATCTTTCACAACCATTCGGTATTCAGTCTGGTGTTCGATAAGGGTATATCCTGTCGCCCATTCTGTTCAACTACGCTATCGACTAGATTCTTTGGAAGGTCCTACATGAAGCGGACGGTGTTGAGCTGTCATTCGGACGCTGGCTGACTGATCTCGACTACGCCGATGATATCGCCTTACTAGCTTCAAGCTTTGGTGATCTACAGTCTATGGTATCGCGAGTGAATGACGTCGCTAAGTCTGTCGGCTTGTCCATAAACGACGGGAAAGGTAAAAGTGTTCTCAAGCTGCGTCCCTGCCCAGGAGAAGGCACCTCTCGAGATTGATGGCTGTCCACTTGAAGAGGTAGATAGTCTCAAATACCTCGGGGCAAGGTTGCTGCCGAATGGACAGAGTAAGGATGACATTGTCTCCCTAATCGACGCTGCTCGTCCGGTTTTCGCAAGCCTTACAAAGTGCCTAAGGACCCGACGCAACGTTTCTATCGCCACGAAGATTCGCGTGTATCGTGCGTCCGTCTGGTCTTCCCTTCTCTACGGTTTTGAACGCTGGGCTATAGGCGCGGAAGTTGAATGAAAACTGCCGGTATTTGACCCCCGCTGCTTCGAGTGAAGTACACCAACTTCGTCTCAAATGAGACAGTCTACACTCGCCGCAACGACATACACAGGATATCTCAAGCCATCCAAGAACGACGACGACTGGGGTGGTTTGGGCGTAAAACCTGGCTCGACACAGTTCGACAAGACATGGAAGTTATTTTTGGACCTTCGATATTCGGCGTCCGTCGTTGGCGATGAGAATAGATTGAGCTTTCCAGGTCTGCTGTCGCGGGTCGTCACGCGTGGAGAGGCACAATCCGTGACATCATCTAGGCCGGCTAGATCAGACAGGATCGCAGCCGTAACAAGGAAGGTGCGAGTCTGAGACTATCACGGTGTGCTAAATGCCATTACTTGGCAGATTGCAAACTGAAAATTGCACTTAGACCTCACAGTCAGTCCAATGTGTGTTAATGTGGATTGACCAACTGGTGGTGTGAGAGTCGGGCCTCAATGGCTCCTTCTTACCGTGACCTCTGGCACTCTCGCACATGTGAGATGTGAACCACTCCACACCTTTTGTGTGAAATCCCAGTGCTTGTGCATGGGGGCCAGTTCGTGCAGACCAGGTCACTGGATATATCCGAAGCTGTACCAGTTAACTGACCGGCGCGGACAGTGGCTTGGGATGGGAATAGAGAGGTCAACGGTTCAGCGCGCTTGAAGTTATCCCGGAACGCTAAAAGCCATGGCTTGGAAGGTGCCAACTGATGAGATAACTCGGACCGTGCGGTCAGCCCAGTGTGTGTTTGTCCGGAGTGGCTGACTGGAAGACTGAGTCAGGCTGCAATGGCTCCTTCTTTATGTCCCATCTAAGGCACTCCTACTCCAAGAGATCCGAGCCAGGTGTGGCAGCACGCCTATGGGCAGCTCCGGACGCGCCAGCCACCTGCGCCCTTTCCTGCTTCTCTTGACTTGGTAATAACACAGGGCCCAGGTGGGGGAGGAGAGAGTGTAGCAGATGCGGCGCAAGTCACTGCGCTTGCTTCCAGCCCTCTGTGAATCACGCGGTGTGCATAGGTGGCCGGGGTAACCGTGACTGAAGCAGTTCGCAGCCAACGCAGTTGTCACCCCTCGCGTAAATTTCGGCCTCGTCGAACTGGAAGTTTTGGTGGGGCCCCGTCAAATGCACCTCCACCCTCTCAGCCTACCTGACAGTCACGGTGTCGTGCTGGTGTTGTAGAGGCGGGATAATGTGACATGAAACAGTCTTCCGCCAACTACGACACAACCGAAGTACTGACCAACTGGAGAATCACCGCATGGACAAGAATCCCGCCCAGCAAGCTGAGCGCTAAAAGGACGTTTCGTGAGCTAACTGTTGAATATGTAAAAGGGTGGGGTGTTCTCCAAAGAAAAAACGTACCGCAGTTCCTGTATGGTTTTACGATCAACCCCACCCAGGATTTCGAGGGCTTCGGGGTCAGACTGGAAAAAAAGACAGCAAGTTTAGCACAGCAGTCGAGTGCGAAGCCTGAACCGTAAACAAAGAGCAACTAGTTACTTGAGGAAATAAAACGGACTCATGTTTGCACGCACAGGATATACAGTAACCTCTCGCTATATCACGCATCGACTTTCGCGGATTTCATATGTAAGCATATCAAGACATATGTCACGGATTTTACGCTGGTTAGCAGATTTATGCAGAATATTGGCCTGTTTATTTCTAGTACAGGCTTCCTCGGTTAGTTTACCTAGTTGATTTTGTCCCCGGGACGCTATTGGCGTATGGTTGTATTACGTATTACATAAAATACCTCAATGTCATACAATACCGATATTTGTGCGTTTGTATACCTAAGTCCAACGAACACAAAGAGCTAATTATGTAAAATCGTGTGAGGAATATTTGGAATAATGTGGGAACTACATCCTATAAATACTAAAACACCGGAGTCATCCACTACCCTTGCCTGATTATGTCTCTGATGATGGATTTCAGTGAGAATCCGAAACATCAAGCGATTGTATCTTCTTCTTCTTCGTCGCAAAGTGACCACTGTTTAAATGCCACATTTCGTGATTGGTGATTGAACAGACAGCAACGGACTCACTAGCAATGCGCTGCCATGATCGTTTTCCGGCTAATAACTTAATTTTGGTAAAAATTTAGGCATTATTGATGCCGGGAGTTAACATGTTTAACCAGTAAAATTGCGAATGTGACGAAATAGTCAGTAATGGTTTTCAAATTATGTCTTAAGTTATAATTATCAATAATTGGGAAGCAAAAATGATCATTCTTAAACGTGACACTGCACATAAGTACGGATCAATGGCACGCTAGTAAACTTCAGTCCAAAATGCAATGCTCAATGCATAACACAAATTTCTGTGATTATGGAATCTTATGTGGGTGCTTAGTAATTGTGCTAAACATAGGCAGAAGAGTTAATGACTATCGCTATACTAAAACAAGTCTAGTTGCATGACTGACATATATCCAATTGAAAATTGCGACGGACCTCAGTCAATCAACAAGCGCAACGACCTCCCTGTTCCGTATTTGGTGCTGAGACTTTGTTGAGTCTAATTAACTAGCCACGCCGAAGTGCGTGGATGATCACTATTCCTGGTGTCAGGGTCGGCAAGCCAAATGGTCCAAGAGCCCACACGGATGACAAAACCCCGACAGTTAGCAATTCCATTGCGGGCGATTACCGCGTCACATGCATGCAGCGGCATGCAGCGTCCTAGCAACTGCGTCCTATAATAATTACCATTATCTAAATTTGTCTCGGACGATGCATTTGAGTGAGAATCCGAAACCTCAGGCTAATAAAGCTCTGGTTCCAGTGATCGTGTCGCCTGCTTCGCAAATGTGGGAGGATTTATTAGGGCTTAAAATATCTGGCTATAACCACAGGAACATATCGTTTTATTTCGCGGAAGGGGGGGGAGGGTGCTAGAAAGCAACCCCCAGACACCGAGGAGGGATCAGTGTATAGAGGGTTCGGTAGAGGCCCAGGAAAAGAGAAAGCGAAAGAGTAGTCATCGTTAACTGTGTTCGTGCGCAGCAGTCCTACAATTCCACCTAAGAATTCCGTTTTGTGCGGAAACCTGTTGCCCCAATGGTTGTCTCAGAGTGAGTGAAGCCATTTCGCTCTACCGTCCGTTGCCCAGTAGGCAGATAAAAGCGAACTTCGAACTTACATAAGCATCAGCTTAACTGTGGAGCTCTTGGTGAGTAAGTGTGTCGGTGCGGAAAAGACGAAAACTGAGCGAGGTTGGTCATGGCAGAGCGAATTTATTTTTCAAGTAAGACAGTGGTTTGCTTTCTTACTTTGGCTACAATTTTCGTCCAATGAAGCCCCTCCTGCGCCCTCCTGAAACTGACTAAAGCGGATAAAGGCATGCTAGAAACACAGGCAAACATAAGTTAGTGCTTACGGCGAAAAGAGAGAAAAATACGCCGTCAACACTTGCGTCAGATAAGCCTGGTTCCTTTCGTCAATACGTCCGGACTAGGCCCACCGCACTCTATTATCCTGACAACGACTAGGGAGGGCAAGAATTTAACGCCTCAAACTCTGACTCCAGGTCGCGGTTTCAAGCCTCAGGGGTTGGGTATGACTGGCTGATGCCGATGGATAAGCCAGAAATGATCATTCCAGTCTTCCTTGCCGTTTTCGGCATTGTTATTCAACCCTGACTATGGGGAGCACATTGGTTGGCTTGGGATCTCATTCTGGGGAAAATAGATCACATTTGACTACATAGGTATCGTCTCTGGTCAATACCAGAGACAGACAACCTACCACATACAAAAAAAAATTTGTTCTGTCGACTTTAGAGATGCCTGTATGTCGGCTTAGCACGATGTCCAACAGAAGATGAATATCCGAAAGCCTGAGAACCGTCCTGGTTTCTAGACCCGAAACTTAACCCCGACGTACTGACGACTTGGGAAAATTGAGCTGTTTCACAACTGGTGACCCCGGAAAATACTACAACCTCGACTCACAGGCTGTGTTTTCAGCGTGGAACTCCATCAACAGCTGGCAACGCCTCCATTCGGTGACGGCGTCAGAGACCGCCATTTCAGATAGGTTCGGCATTCACTCCGTAAACTCGGGGAAAAATTAATGCATGACATCATTTATCGGAATCCCCGGCCTAGATGGCGCCGTCACTACCACCGCCGCCGTGGGCGTTGCCAAATATAATGGATAGATGATGTTGTATCAGACCCGCAGAGGTTGCTTGTGTACAGAAATCTGAATGTAAACAAAAAAGTTGCTGCAGGGTTGATCGGTATTAGGTACTGATGTCATGGACTCTCAAGCTGGCTAATCTGAAAATACTTTTAGTTGTTACTGAGGGCGGACACAAATTGCCTAGATGGATTTGCATGGCGGAACGTGGGGGTGGGCGACGAACCTGCAGTCCTGCTGCCACCGTGCGCTCACCCCGCCTCGCGAGTTCTGAGAGAAGACGCTGGAGTTCAGTCGTCTCAGCGGATGACTCCGCGGCAAATGCATCCAACGAGGACTGGAGG
This sequence comes from Schistocephalus solidus, assembly GCA_017591395.1. Taxonomy (NCBI): domain Eukaryota; kingdom Metazoa; phylum Platyhelminthes; class Cestoda; order Diphyllobothriidea; family Diphyllobothriidae; genus Schistocephalus; species Schistocephalus solidus. The sequence goes on along the minus strand of WEDG01010673.1, from coordinate 10,676 downwards.
CCGGAGACAGCGGTCTTGAATTGAAATACGAGGTCAGCTGAGGGTGAGGCCAGGGTCGCGTCGGCATCCTGGTAACTGTCCACAAACTGCCTGTACATGTCTCGCTCCTGTATAGGCAAAGCAGATGAAGGGGTGGGAAGAATAATAACTATAAACATACTACTACCTTAATTTCAATTGTTTACATTAACTTTGACAATACAAAGCGCTTTCCAAGTTCTCTTGGGGTGTTATGAAGGGTGCTGGGAGGGACGTAGTGTTCAAAGGGGTCAAAAGCCGGTTGAAAAGAATGAGGGAAGCTGATGAGTGCCAAAGATCACGAAGCTAATATTCGCGTCTTTCTGCAATAAGCGAGTAACCTCGTTGGCATTGCTATTATGATGAAAAAATTGCAGGATAAAATACAAGCACCTAGTTTCGCCGTGGAACCCCAGGTAGTTGCATCCCTCATCTTAATCTAACAAAATCGCGCTTAACGTAATTCCCATACAGCCCTGCCAAATTTCATCAGGCACTGAGTTACGGTCGATGTGTCCCACAACGATACGAAGTGACGTTATACCCTTAACCGCTGGGTCGCAGGGCGAGCGTACTTTGGGTCTTCCGGTTAGGGAATTATAAATACCCAGCGGTGGAATTAGTAGCTGGGGGGGGTGTTGAGACCAACAGATAGGCGCTGTTACTCGGCATAAAAGCAAGCAAAATGTGGCAGTCTAATGAAACAGAAGACTTTTAAACCTGCTGAAGAATGGTAATCCTCTTGGACTGCCTCCTGTTGATCTGATCCAGGCACTTGAGCGAGGCCTCCAGGCGTTCAGTTTCCGTCGTAAGGACCAGGATCCTACTCTTTACGTCAGCAATCTCAACTTCATTGGCTTTTATCCTGAGTGGAAAAAAAGGACACGAAAAGGCAGGTCGATTATAGTAAAGAAAATCCCCGCTCCTGCTAAATAAAAAAGGCAGAGGCTAATTCAACCGATTAGTCAGACGGGATGGATAAAACCACAATCAGAAGCTCAATAGGGATAGGGTTACAAGGTAACATAAGTCTTATCCTGTCTACGCATCGGTAACTGAAGGCATCCACTGTAAATTTGGCGTAACTCCATATAAGCTTCCTGTTTGGACACCACGAGCTCCGCCCCAGGGACACTGGTTAAACAAGGGACGAAATAAGCAATTAATGAGGAACAGCTCTATGTCACTGAGGTCCTGGTCTATTGTGCGCGGCCCACGCGTGCGTGTGTGTGGCACGCGTAGACGAGCTGTTTCGCCTCGTCAACCACTACTTCCGAACCCACCGTTGATCTTCTTGACTCTGTCATGACACTTGAATCAGGTCAGTAAGCGGGGAGAGAGTGTGGCAGATTTTATGCAAATCGACCATCAATAAAAACTACTTCACACGCAATTCACAGTCCCTGAGCCCACCCTGAGCCCACCTCATCGGTAAAGACGTTCTGTCCTGTTCACTTTGAAAATTTGAATTTCTTGATGCCAACGGGAAATTGCAGGGTTTTGGTGTGCACTTACTGACCGCGGAGTTGCCCTTGTTCAGCCAGTAGGAGGGCATTCTCACGTTGCACTTGGCTTACAGCAGTGGGTTCATTCACCGCCGACGACAACGCAGATACATCCCGTCCCGCCGCCTGTGTCACCTCCTCCGCAAGAAGGGCTCTTTCGCGCCATTCATTGGCTCTGGCTAACTTCTCCTTCAGGGTCTCTGCTTCAGTTTTCACGACGAGAAGGTCGGCCTGTTTGCGCCTCAGTTCGGCATTCTCAGACTCAAGTGCAGCGACCCGCTGTTCCAAGCGCGTAGAATGGAGCAGGGAGGAGGATCGCATGAGACCACTACCGTCAGGGCGGCTTATGAGACTGGAGGAGTTGCCAGGACCGTGAAGGGCCTGCTCAAGACGAGTTCGCAGTGAAGCATTCTCCGACTCAAGTTCCTGCAAGGAATGAGTTAACACATATGTAGTGTCTACTTACAAAACTACGGAAGTATTATTTTGTTCGATATAAAAACTCACAGAGGCCGGTTAGGAAAAGAGCGAGGAAGGGAAATGGGCTCAGTAAGTATAACACGGGTGATGATACAAAAGGCCGACATACCGATTTGCGCTCCTCTACTAAGGCCAGTTGAGAGATTGAGGCCGCTTGTTCATCGAAGAGGTGCTGCAATTCAGCTAACTGTCTACACACAAAATAATAGGCGAATGAAAAAACTACCTTTCTGCCAGACCTTGAGCGTTCCTTGTGGTTTCGATCTCCAACTTCAAGTTCAACACCTCCGACTGAGTCTTCTCTAACTGTATACGAGTGCGGAGGAGTTCACCCTTCAACAGGTCTGCTTTCTAAATAAATAGTAAAAACATAGTGTAAGCTGTTGCTCCCAAAGATGTTCACGGGAGCTGCATATATTAAAAGGTTGCTTTTTGTCTGTCCAGGGAGCCGAAGGTAGACATCATAAAAATGAGAGCTATTGACTCAATATCACTACACACGTTTCTTACTAAAGTGCAAGTATGGTCTGGCATAGAGTACTATTTCAAAAATCCACATAATAACGCCCGTCAAAAAATCTCCCACACCTACTGACTCCACGGGCGATGCAACTAACACTTATATCGAAGTCAAATTCGACAAGCGTACCTTTTCGAGTATTCAACCTCAGGCATGTATAAAAATATAAGCAAGTTGATGTAAAGCAGTGAAAGTTAAACCAACCAATGAGCAATCGTCATTGATTAGAGTTGAGGGGGTCCTGATACGTCAAATGTAATTATAGTCTATCAGGGACATGGGGAGACGGGAGGAGTCTGACAGTTAGGTACGCTCATGTTTTGTTGCTGTAGCGTGACGCGGTAGGATACGCGAACGAAGGTTATTGGCTCATTTTCGGCAAGAGGGGCCTGAAGGCTTGTATGAACGCCTTCTGAAAAATACAAGGCTGGGTCGGATTAGCCTATGGCGACTGCCTATGTCACCTAAAGAATTCCTGGCACTTTCTGATGACTCGAAATGCGTGGTTGAAGTCACTTCGAAAAGCGTTTGAGTCAGACGCGTGACTTATTACCTAGAAGGCCGGAGGAAGTCCAGTATTTCAAACAAACGCTCGTGAATTTTCGTCACTAATACCTTAGAGCAGAACCATTAAAAATTCGCAACGTCCTGAAAGCATATCGGGAAAAGCACAAAGAATTACGCCAAAACAAGAAAACAGTCACCAGCAAGACGGAAAAAGTTTCTGATTTCGTTCAAACGACTGAAAGTGTTTATATTTTGAAAAACAAATCATTCCTGGTTGATTACACTAAAGCGCAGTTGAGAGATAAAATAAGGACCTAAATGAGACCATAGAAGTCATACTCAAAAAATATCTTCGAAAATGGAAAGAAAAAGGCTTTATTTAGTCGATATTACACCTTTTGAATTCACCTTATCAAACAATGGCAAAGTGGCAGGCAGAACGGCTTAAGCAGAACGTAAAGTGCCAGAACGGATAACAGGAGGTCATGCGGGTTGCTTTTGTCAACAAAAAACGGGTCGCAAACACATGGAACTCGGACATTCCCTGCTAGGTTGGCTGCCTGGCAAGGAATGACTTACTTCTTCCAGAGCCTCGTTTTCTCTGCTAACATTGAGCAAACTGTCTACACGGGCCCGTGCATCAAGCTTCGTTTCACTCAGCGTCTGCCGCACACGACTGAGTTCCTCCTGACACTCCCTGAGTTGCAGATTGAGTCGTCTGCACTGGGCTGTTGCAGCGTCACGCTCTCTCTCCGCGGACTGAAGCTCCAGCTTGACGTGTTTCACCTCCCTCTCGAAGGCGACCTGCGACTCGCCAAAGGCCACATCAGAGGAGCGTTTTTGTGAGGCGAGAATATCGTAGGACAGGCTGGCTGCTAACTCCCTCTCCAGGGAGAGTTCCTTGGTAGAAAGCGCATGCTGCTGCTGTTGCGTGTGTGTCCCAGCTAGCAGGGAGGATCCTGAGAGGGCTGACACAGAAACCAGCGAGGATATTTGGCTGCTGGAGGAGGTCTCGGCCATGACCCTACGGCAGCGGCAGTTCAAGTAAAATAGATACCAAAAAAGTAGAACAGCAGGGAAGAAAGTAGGAACGGGGGCAATTCGTCAACTTGCCTTTAAAAGGGATTCAAAGTAAGAGGATTTAATCACAAATGGGCCGGTAAGCTGATACGATGAGGACGACATTACGATCGTTGCATGCGACACCCACACAAAGTACTCAATGGAGTGAGTACAGCCCCTGTAACTTGTGATTGATTTAACTTATGGTGAGGCAGACCGGTAATTTGGACTAGATCCCAACCTGGCCCATCGCGATCGAACCTTCACATCACACATTGGTGTGGTAGGCAGGGGGGAATCCATCGGACTGAGACAGGGGAACCAGTGCCAGGAGTGTCTGCATACACCTATTGCACGCGCTTCAGTTTCACACGCTAACCAGGCACATTCCGTCATTTTATGGAACCACTCGGCCGTACGCGGCTCATTGGTTTTTCATCGAACACCGCAGTCCAAACCCCATCACCAAACCTTGACCTCACCTCAACTCCCTCCTCAGTCTACACATAGTCAGGGCACAAATTAGCCCATTCCAAATCACTGACCACCTGTGCAGATCATGGACCTTTCCAGAAATTTGGAAGAATGTTCATTACTGTACCTGAATGCAAGACATATTCATCATGTTAGGTGTGGCACGCTTAGACGTGTTATTGAGTTCTGTCAGCCCTCCTGTGCCTCATCTCAGAAGTCTCTCTTCCCTCACCTACTGTGCTCCAAGAGCAAGGCAATGACTGACAAGGCAAAACAGTCCAGGTACGCTTTCCGCATACGACCTGGTGAAAACTGCGTGTATCAGGCAACTGCAGGGGTGGCTCGGATCCCACATAGGTGATACTGCCATAATAAGGATATCAAGCATGGGAATGGTTAGACTCTTCGTCCTACTTCTGGCACGTTGTTTGGCCAGCTATAGGTTTCGGTGGTTGCTGGTTCAGTCTACGTAATCTTAACAAGTACCTATGGTTTGGGCGTGGCTGACAGCTCAGGACTGGCTGATCGAATGCCTAAGAAGATGGCTGCACTGTTGCATTAAGAACATGAAACATCGTTAAGTAGTTATGCTTGTAACCTCTGCCTGACGTTTCAGTGTTTGAACCGAGATACCAGAGCTGATAACCTCAAAAAATATACCAGCTACTGTTTGGAGAATGCTTGTACAAAAAAATCTATAGAACCTCCCAGAAAATGTTCAATTCAGGGTATGGCATCTGCGAGAAGTAACAGGTTCTGTAACCTTGATTCAGTGCTGTGAGTAAGCGGTATACGAACAGGAATGCCCAGTCTGAAACAAACATTTAGAATTAGATGGAGAGTCCAATGCTGACGAGATGAACTGTTCATCTCCCAGAAATTCAGTTCCATTTTTTCCCAGGTTTTGTATAATCATGTGACCCTACCTCTCAGACAAAATTTGCAGCAGCATTCTCGGAATGTGAAACAAGACGACAGAGAAGACGGCACTCTCGAGGAAATATATCTTAAGTCGACATTCTGACGCCCCGGTTTCATCAGGTCATTGTAGTGGCACAGGAGATGAGCTCGATCCTGACGGTTGAGGCCTGGACACCCTTGTAACTGTCTGCAAGAAGGGATATAAGATGAGATGCGAAGACAGGACCCAAACAAGTCTTTGTAGACCTAGACGCGGATGCTTCCAAACAAATGCTTACACTGCGGCACGTTCATGAATCCCGGCATTCTTAAACACCAAGCAACAGTCGCCAGATTTACTGAGTTTGATGTAGCCTTCGAGTCTATTTGCCTTGATTTCCTGTGATAGATAATGAAGCTGGCCGATATGTCGGCAAAAATGTTCGTCATGCTCAAAGCCTGATACCATCCCACAAACCCTCGGGTTCTGGCCCATAACATTCCTTCGATCTGGCGTTTGACGACGTTGCAGTCCGTCGCCTATTCTTTGTAAATAAGTTGATTATGAATTTCTGGAAACTGACACTACTCAAAAGGTGTCTGCACGCTAGAATATGTGGACAGACTCGTTAAGCTATCCTCGTCGCTACAAAAATTCACGTGCACTTGGCATCCGTGTGACCAACTCCACCAAACGGTTATTAATGTAAGCCTGTGCACATGAGAAATGGGAAAAACAGGATGATTTCGACCAGCAATTTTAGAGAACCAACCATCATCATCATCTACGTCACGAATAACACAATTCACAGTCTACGACTGATGTGGCTTGGGCACCTCTCCGTTGTCCACTTCACGGGATCAACCTTGCTGCTCTTTATCCAACACCGCTGTCAACCTGGAGAGGACGAAGAGGTCAACTCAACATGTGGCTCATCGCAGTCCACTATGATTCACTGGTTTTTCGCGGACCTTCGGTATTTTTCGTTGGATAAGAGAGCTAATCATGTTTGTATGATTTTAAGGCATTTTAATGTCTGGCTTCTCAATCGAGGACCGAAATAGAGTGCATAGAAAGCAGTTGTTTCGCCTAATCTCAAATTAATTTGAGATTTGACAAAAACTGTTTTGTTCAGCCCGTGTATGAGGTCGTGGGGCACAGAGGCGAAATTCACTAAAGATCAGCAAAGTCTAAACATGGATCTGACTAGGTTCACGCATCAAACATCAGGAGACCATGGAAAATTGAGAGACCCAGTTTTTTTTGTTAAAACACCTTTAATAGCAATGAAATACGATTCGAGGCTCGAACGGTCGTACGTCAATCGCATCTGGAATTTGATTGGTTGCTAGTGAACCTCGATGACGCGTCGCTAAGGGCGCAAGAGAATGGGCGCAGTGTTATTGGCAAATCGATCGGGCACTGAGCTGTCAATCCCGCGCGCGCCGTGCCATGCAATTTCTTGCGCTGTCATGCTGCAACGCGGTCGCTTAACTGCCTCCACCCCTGTTCTGTCTATACTGACCGTTTTTCTGCTTTTTTTGCAGAATGTTTAGAGCAGTATCTACGAAAACACTTAGGAGACGTGCCCAGAAAGGTTTTCTGGATGAGTTACGTCAAATCGCCGAGAATATGAGGAAAATGTATCCGTCCAACTCATCTTAATCGTCGTGGCATCTGAAATCTTCCTCTAGTTCGTCATATGACGACTTAGAGATTTCCTCTGCTGATGAGGATGCAAGTTGGACATCAGATGTATCTGACGTGGCACCAAACAACTCTTCAAGCACACCTACAATTGAAGAGGAACCTACGTTTCGAGAGGCTATGAGTTCTTGGGCAATACGCTCGCGTATGCCATTGATTCACCAGAGCAGTCTTCTGAAGATTATAAGACGGCTGACCTCTGACCTTCCCGCAGACGCACAAACGCTGTTAGCTTGGAAAAGTGATGTTTCAACGGTGACGGCAATGGGCAGTGACGAGTACGATCATTTAGTACTTGTGAAACAGTTAACTGAGCAGTTTTGAGGCGTCTAATAGGCAATATTGTTGTAACTTATTTAGCTATTGATGGGCTCCCTATACATAAGAAAACTAAGCGCGGGTTTTGGCCTATCCTAGGTAGAATTATGGAGCCCTTTGTTTGTGAACTATTTTTGCATTCCTCATCCCTTTTTTTCCTATTGGGTTGTAGCTCATTATGTCTGAAGATGGATTTCATACTGGGCCCTATAGATTCCAACGTTTTCGTTTCGAACATCTCGTTCCGCTCGTCGTCTTCGGTACGCAGAACAATTACCACCGTTACCATTTTTTAGGACAATTCATCTGGTAGCGGCGGTTCTAGCATAACTATGCCTATTTTCCAGTCTCCTTTACATGCGGGTAAGCCATTACCTTCCATAGATAATCTTCCTAGACGGGATTCGGCGCAAGCGAAAGAGGCGACGTGGTAATAAAACAAGAAGACCCAGCCGATCAGCCATCAAAGAAAGTCTTCGATGGATAACGCAAAGCCAAATGCAAGAAATAAGGCTTTTGCAGGCTTAGAAAGTGGAGGTGACCGCCACACGGCATCGCCTGGATGAGCACATTGGTAGCTGCGGCACACATGCGCCCCAGCCTATTGCAAGGGGTCCGATTGTACAACAAATGTCGACCCTTGACGAAGTAGATGCCCTGACCAAAGCCGTCGCAGAGAGGGCATAGAGACAGCAATTGTTAGGTTTTCTGGACATTACTTACCGTCTAACTAGGTATCCCATTTGGCCTCCCTTGGCGGCGATAGCGTCAGCAATTTTGCTGATCGCGCTTTCACATCGCTCTTCGCCGATGAGGTGACCTACCGGCTAACTTTTTACGGTCGCCACTAGGACAAAAAGGCCTTTTTCCTCTCCCCTTTATACGGAATTCTTTTGGGTACGAAATTTCTCATTATTCACTAATTCATGTGCACGGCAGACGTGTTCAATCTTTGGAATATTTCGTAAAAGGCGGACAAACTGCAGCTAGAACGAGCTTTCAAAAATGCTTTTAAAAAGGCATATGACCGACTGCAGAAAAGGCAGCCCTGGGGCACTGTGCTGACGGTAAGTAGATTTTAATTATCAACCATGTATACAAACATTTACTACATAAAAACATGCGCATTGTTTACTCGCCATCACTAATTTTATTGTCTTTTCATTGCAGGTGGATACCTCATGAAACGGCTGAGGGATTGCCGGGTCCATCACCACAGGACTACTGATTAGGAGAAATTTATAAGATTTATTTTTGTACACTTACGCTTTGCATATTTTTAAACAAAATATATTTTAATTGCTCATTCAGTCTTCCGCGAGTCACCTTATCATTAATAACTATTCGATTAGAATGTAATGGGGATCGTTTTTTAACCGTTTAGCTAGCATGGGCGTCAACCAAAGGAATAAGGGGTTCCGCTGTGCGTTTGAAAAACGAGATACGAATTTTCGGATCCGATTCGCGTCCGAAAATTCGTACCCTCGGATCCGATTCGCGTCCGAATTGTTATAACAATATATTAGGGGCACCCTCGGTTGAACATTCAATTCATGGAGACCCAAAAGTATCTTGTGGTATGGAGATGACAATTAAATAAGCACTAAAAATAAAAGCAACAGGTTATTTTATATCCAGTTTCAACATTTAACCGTTATTCTATTTAATAAAGCCTCATCCGCATGGGGAAAATGTAGTCGGACCTGAGTGGGATACTGTTAAAGGGGGCTATAATCCAGAATTTCCAGTCGGAGCCAAAGACCCTGACAGACGATAAGTAAGTCGGGAGATGGCAACGCCTACCTGGGAGAACTCGTGTGCGAAAGTTGGCCGACGCGTATAGGCTCGATCGCTCACGGATTCGCAACCACCAGACCAACACTGTGGCTGTTTACATCATCATAACGGACTTTTCTTTTTTTCAATAGTTCATATGTGATAAATTAATAAAATGTACAGTAGATTTTCTTACTCATGAAATCTCATGGTTTTCACAACAAAAGGCCTCTGACGCGAACACAGTCCATGCTGCGTCTCCCAAAGTTTTAAACACGCAAAGAAACGACCGTTCGTAAAAAGAAGGCATTGATTGTTTTGTAAATTTATATTTAGTAACATTAAAATAATTAATTTTCACTAAAAACCTGAATTTAAGATAAGAGCTATATAACAATTCAACTAAATAAGGCATAATATAAGTGTTCATAAGGAGCGTGGGGCGCATAAAACCTGGAAAATAATGTAAAATAGAAACAAATGTACAAGATCAGTACCTTGTAAACTGTCCTTTTGCATTTATAACAGCACAAAGTCTGTCTGACATTGAGGTAGGGAGGTTGTCTATTGTAGTTTGTTCAATGTGAATATGCAGCACAAAATCAAGTTTTTCTTCGATGGAAAGACCTTTCTTTGCCTCATACCAATTTCTTTTGATAATTGCAAAAAGGTTTTAATGGGATTCAAGTCCGGCCTGTTCGCAGAAATAAAATAGATTGCAATCCACACGCGCAGAGGCTGGCTTATGTCTAAAACGTAAGATTATAATTGTAAAAGTTATCAATATCATACTTCTTTAGAGCGATGAAATGGGACATTTTCCTGTAATATTATTGTGTCCATTCTGCGTCGGCGTATGTCGTTAGAGCTGAAGGCATTTGTATAATGTTGACGAACACCTTGCTATTTATAGTCTCCATTATTAAGTGTGTTTTCGGGGGACGTTTTTCCCCCATATGACCATCTGGGTCGACTTCACCAGCTTATCTAAAAATAAGACCTCATCGCAGAAGTTAATGCTCTTCCAGAATGAGGGTCTGTAATTAATGTACTTCTTAGCAAAAAAAAACATTCTCTAATATGTTTCCTACTTAAAAATGGCTTGATTATGGCATTTGCCTGGTGCAATTCAAATTCCTGCATCCTTTTCCTGATTAAGGTCATAGAGAACATTGGCAGATGTTCCCTGCTAATTGTCTTAATGGGCATATAATTATACTTTTTAGTGTACAACGAATAAACTAATCTTCCTGCTTACTTGTGGACTGCTTCGGTCCACCCTGCTTACTTCTAGGCACGGTTCGATCATTTAAATTGCGCCGCAGTGTGACCTTACTTACCGAAAATACTAGCTTAGGACTCACGCGTCAGTCCTTCTCCTGCAAGTTTCCGTATTCCTAAGTATCGT
>WEDG01010672.1:0-16910 GCA_017591395.1 Schistocephalus solidus | reverse complement strand
CGTTTTTCAGCGCGGTCTTGTCGGCGAAAACATTGTGGAAGAAAATTAGAGCTTGAAAGATTTTAAAAGGCTGGTTTTGAGTAATCATGTTGTGAGAGTCATCTTTTGTCAAATATTATGCTAGACATGCACTCGCACAGTGTGCAAGTGGTATAACGCCTTGGCTATGAAGACTTTTTCCGGCACAACGTCCAGTTCGTCTATTAGCTACAGGGCTCTTGACGTAATTTCTTGAACTTTGTTTCTAAGCTAACAGATTAAACAAATGAAGATGGCTGGTAGCCACGGTGAAGCCCCAGGATGCGCGAATGTTTGGTTGGTGAATATACATCCAGTTGGGAATTGTTTCGGGTTCGTCCCGACCTGCAGTCAGGAAGGTAAAAATTTCTCATAAGTACAATATCAAAGAGCTTTGTAACAAAGTCCTTAAAAAATATTTAGTTATAGTTCTTGCACTTTATATTTTCCTCCATGAAGCCCGCATTGGTGTTCCCTCAATCGCAAACTTCGTCGAGTAGACATTTTGAGGAAGTAAAAATGAAACGAATGGTGGCTATTAAGACATTTAATTTGTAGATACGAGAAGCCTCTTGTTTTAACTTTTGGCTATCTAAATATATTCTTGTTTTCCTTCCGGATCCAGTTGTCCTCATGAATCAGATGTGCCATACGACTCATTTCTGTTGTTCATATGGTTGTTGAAACAGAGCAGGAACTATCCAACTTGTATTTTTGTATACTGCGGTACTAAGTTTGTAATGATGAGCCACCTGGGCCTTAAATATACATTTTTTATTTATTGCTTTTATGTGTAGCTGAAAAGATTCATCTTCGATGGTTTTTAGGTTTTCATTTAAAAGGCTTGGTATTTCGCTGTTTCCACTGTCGTCAGAGAAGTCGATAACTCCGGGTTGCAATGTTCTCTCTTGGGCGTAGTGGTGATATGTTGGAGTCTTATCTGCAATCCTTAGCAAAGCTCAAAGAAAATGTCTTGGTTCGCTGTTTTAATTTTATCTATTTTCAGACACTTTTCCGAAATTATCACGATCTTATCGAAGCCAAACTGGATTGTGACTCTGGAAAGTAAGTGAACTAACAACAGATTGTTGATCAAGTACTGCCATGAGGGCAACTTAATGGAACGTAAGCGTAATTCTTCACCTAAGGGCTAGAATTAACCAGGGCGTTTTTGCGCTTAGGCAAGAGTCGTGTGCATTTGGGTATTATTCCATACACTGACTGACTGATCTGTCATCCCCGCTCGAGTTAGTGAGCCATGTGCATGCCTGTTCGGCGCTTGAAGAGGCCTCCACGGCCAAAGCCTTCTCCGGTATGTGTGCTATCGTTTAGCTAGATTCGAGCTGCTAGAACAATGTTATCAGGAATACCGGCTATATCCTGTTAACCCTGTGACCATCAGGTTGGCACAAACTGCCAGCAATACAATAAAATGTCAATATCGAAAGGTGACATTAAGCTTCGAAAAATCTGGCTGGATTTGTCCACCTTACTACTGTCCTTACGTCGGTTAATTTGCGCCAGATATAAAAATGAGAGTGGGGTGGTTTAATTGCAATCGCGCGCATACAATGTTTTAATAATAACAGCGTAGGCTGATCAGTCACACTGACACGCAAACCACAGTTGCTTATGTTTATTCCTCGGCAGCTAATGATTTGCAAACGATTCTACGTTCGACAGCTTAGCATAGCCGCAGTGTAGTTCCATCCCAACCACCTCACTTACTAAGAGCTGTATAATTCTGCCTAAGAGTTGGTCGCAAGCTCGCTTAGTTTTCATGTTGGTTGCAAGCCCGTCGATTGCTAGTGACAACCAATTCTTCGCCCATAATAAGCATGCAAGGGGCGCGTAATTGACCATTAAATTGCTTAACCAGTTTTACATTAGCGGACTCAACTCTGCCCATTAACGTTGCCGAAGCAGTACTGCTTGGTCCATCAAATAGTGTCAGTGCGTCCGTAAGCAGGTCCGGGGAAGGCAACCTCATTAATTTTCAGAAAACTATGCAAATGAATATGCGGCGTTTGTAACCGCAATGCTAACTTGCGCAACTTTTGAGATATGGTTGGCTTACCCTCTGTTGTTTGCGAAGTTGTAAGTCATCAGACACGTTGGGAGAAATTATTTCTTTCGTCACAAGAGGACTTCTCCACATCCAAGGTCGTCTGTAAGTGATGTAGGACGAGATATCTAACAGATAACGTTTCCTCACTGCCTATTTAACGTAGAATTTTAGTAACATCGTGGCCTACTTACCACCGAGGTGTTCGTTCTTCTGTACTAAAATGGAGATAGCAGTTAGCATAAAACGGGCACAACGTAAGATGACACCAGGTAAATAGCGCTTGTCTGCAACGCCGTGGCAGAATCGGAAATGAGGTCCAAAAGTGTGCTTTAGATCGCGGCGTTTGTAACGCAACTGCAAGATCAACAACAAGCCAACCAATTTTGGAACGAGTCGTGTTGGCTTAGGTTCGAATCGGAACCCCTCGCTATTAGAACATTACCCGCTAACAGAATTTGTGACACCCTCAAACATATTTAAGAGGTTTTTGTGCAGTATATGGACAGATTATACAAAATACGACTGCATGTAACATAATAGAACTTGTGCAACAAGCTCCTTGTGTACAAAAAGAAATCGTATAAAAATCTCAGCATACAGATTAGGTTTTTCAAAAACGTTTATATACAAGAGGAGGGTTCGCCAAAATTTGCGCAAAGGAAATGTGCGTTAACTAAGCGACCATGTGGCCGCTGCTGAAGACTACTCCCGACCTTTCGACTAGCTCTTCAACGGCCTGAAGGGAACTACACACTGCTTCCAGAAAGTCCGTAATTTCGCGTCGTCAATTTTCGTTCTGCATGCTTTCGTCATCATAATGGAGCATTTACTTTTAAGTTCTCAGATTCGTTACCCTCCATCCTTGTAAGTTTATGTGGCGAATAAACTGCGTTTTCCACAATCGCCTCGATAGTTTAATTGGCAAATTAAGTTGTCTGCTATGTTCAGCAACATTAACGCCGCCAATAATGCACGTCTCATCTCCCGAAGAATTGTTATGTCTGAAAAGACGTCGAACTCATCAAACTTCACCATCATTTCCGCTGGCACAAACCTGCAATGCCATACGGTCCAGAGATCGCCGACATACATGATCAGCTATTAGATCCCTTAACGTTCGTTTCTGACCTTTAGAGAACCTTCTTTCGCAAATTATAGTCCTTTGAAGGATATTTGACGGTTTTCCGTGGCCGAAATAAACTACAGTAAACTGAGAAGCTCCCCTGTCCACAAGGTAATTTACAACTGAGAAATATGATTGTGGAAACCACCCATTCCCCCAAGCGTTCGACTGTAGGCTCTTACCAAGGGAACTTTTTCACAGCGTTCCGCATAGGAATTCCGGTAGTAGGTAAGTACGAATACTTTAAGCTTCCTATGGAAATATGTCCAAGAGGCCTGCATACTACCAGAGAGGATATCGACTGATAGATGTGAGATGTACGCACTTAGTTTTACTGACCGATTTCTGGTAGCTAAAAAGCCCTAGCATAGGTGACGTTGTCCAAACCCTTTTTTTACTTAGAAGTTTCAAAAGAACGCAGTGATCATTCTCTTGCACTCCCAGCAATGTTTTAATATCATTCGTTGATGCGTTTTCCGAACTTGATTGAAAGATGGGCTCTATTACTGTCTAGTCCTCACGGCATATTTGGGTTCTTGGAAACATATAAGAGCATATGGAAGTATAAATACTATTATCCTGGCGTAGAATGCTCCAAATCCACATAAATTATCGACTCATGTGAGCTTGTCGATCACGGATAGCAGCCCACACGGAAAGTGAATCCAGCTTTATTGTCTGCATAAGAGCTCCCAGAGGAGTTTAGTCTTCTTTCTTGTCCTCTCTTAGCTCGCCGTAAGGCGGTGAACAAATTGTATCAGAGGGCTTCTAGGCTATCAACCGATATTTTCAGCCGACAGAGGAACCTATTAATCGCAGACTTCATTCGGCGGTCCGTGCCTAGTACCGTAATCGGCGAGATGTGTACGACTGCGAACGCCATGTACCGTCTTACATACACAAACAGCTCGCGCTGGTCAGTCATCTGATGCGTAAATTAGGCGCAAGTTGCTGGTATGGCGTGAGTCTGCGCATGAGCTTGCTACATTCCATATATGGTATTTATTAAGGAGTGCTCATCCCTAATAACGCGTGCTGTGCCATGATCTGGTCCCTGTGTTAACACGGTGCATATACCGAGTGCCCGTTTTAGGGGCACTGCAAATATTATAGTGCTCGTTAAATGGCCGTAATCTAATGAAACAAAGAAACGAACGTAATTTTCCGTAAAAGCCTGTGAGAATTAAGTATTTTAAAGCTGTGGAACTCGTAAACTCTCATGCCTTCCATTGACTGTACTACAGAAAATAGCTTGGCATTTGCATTACATCAAGGGACAGACCTTTATTGCTGCAAACCCGTCCTTTGGCATGATTTCGCTATGCCGACAGGAAACTTTCTGCATGTTGCACCACCTGCGCTACCAATTAGCAATTCTTTTCAGTACAAACTAAATTAAATGCATAGGACCTAAAGGAAAATAATATATGTGAGCCAGAGTACACGATAGAAATGGAGGCGCACCAGCTCTGTTCATCGCCCACAAACGCAAACTCAACATTTTGCCCTCGTTCCTCTTCCGTAGCCAAACGCACCATCTTCATTAGGTTTGGTACCAGCGAGCAACGATTTACAATCAAGTTTATATCTGTGCACTCAGCTGAAAGGATCCTTTGAGCCGACGAGGGGATATCGTAAATGTCCTCGCTCGTCTTTCGTCCTTACAGTCTAGCATCACAATCGTAGAGGAGGACCGATGGCACGCATTTTAGGTACACAGGAAGCTTGGTGGGTATTTGAAGTCTTCCAAATAAATTGCAGACCGCATAAAATCCAATGACGATGCCATCCTCATTCGGCACGTTTGGTATCTGCTCGAGCCCGACATATCTGGAATCGCTCACCTATTCAAACCGTCAACAAGTAATTGCGGGAGTGTTGTTGTCTGGTTGGTTGCGCTGTTGGATGCATCTACATATTTCACAGTTTTGTTGAGGAAACCAAGTTTTTTTATCAACCTCTTATACTCGAGCCAGATTTTTATCCGAGCTAGGTCAATGTAGTCCAAATTTCTCATCATTTTTATCCTATTGCCGAGCATCCATAATGATGTCGCCGTAGAAAAGTCGTTCGAGTAGGTGCTGCTCATCTATTCTCGAGTGGTGAATGCACCAGCGCAGTTTCAATTGTCGTGGGTACTGAGGATTCTGGTCCGTTCCAAGGTTTCAATATCCTACGGTATAGATGTTACAACATGTGGGCTCAAATGATATGCAGCGTTTGGTCGATGCTGCCTGCGCTCCACCTTTAAAATCTCTATCTGGTCCTCTCTCGAAAGAATGGCTTAACGATCGGTCTGGAACAGGACCAGTCAGCTCTCCCCTTTTTACTCGTCGACTGAGATGGCTAGGCCTTGTGCCGCTTCTACCTAAAGGCGAAATCGTATTGGACTTCTTGCTCAAACCCAACCCTGGCTACAAACGACTTCGACGTGACCAGCTGAAAACATGGGTCCACGTGGCCCTTCAGCCTTCGGGGCTGGCGTAGAAGCTGACTTAACTTCGACCGCAAGGGAAGCGGTTATTCGTCGTGGCAAATGTTTACCAAGCATCTAACTGCATAAGTTATGCTAGGCGTCGTTACAAATGCCAGTGGTCAAATCTATCTAATGGGGACATTTTTTACTAGTGTTGGCTTATTAGGTCATCTAGGCCGGGGTAGCACTTCACAAAATCGATCGAGTTGTGGACCTGTAGGAGGCGCGCAACGTTATGCTACCCCAACCGCCGTACTTAATCGTTAGTTTTTGGACGGCCTCTGTTCCTCTATCGTCTCATTCGTAAAATTTTGTAAGCACTGGTGTATGAATGTACCACCTACGAAGAAGTTAACTGCTTTACACGATCTAGGTTGGCTTCCGAGTGACACCCTCTTAATGAGTGTTTGTTGAAGTCAAAATAGTTTAGCACTCCCAGAGAAAGGAACTTAGCTATATCAGTTCCCAAACAGCCATCCTAGTTACCGTTTCCTTCATGTATTTTTGGGTCCAGCTGTGTTAATTTCCGCCTTCAGTGATTGCCTCAGTCAGTAAACAGGCTGATGAAGCCGCCTTTCATAACTTTCCACAACTCATTGTAAACGCATGTACAATATTTAACTAGGCCAGCGCCCGTACTGTTTGTTAACTTGCTAGAAATCCTTGGGGTTACGTTGATATAAAGAGTCATTTTGAATTCGTTGTTTTTGATCTGCGAATTACGCTTTAGGTGAGACCTTAAATAGGGAATTTTCGACTATTCTCAGACAAATAGCCACCTTTCTGCTAAATCAATGTTATTTGCCACCTAACCTTTTAAGCCTCTTCTCGTCATGTTCTGCTTCTCAAGCTTTCTTTTCTACTTACAACATCTGAGCTATGTCGACTCGTACGTCATACTCGTCAGATTATACTGTTGGCCAGTTGCGGTTTCGATACCATTTAAGGTTCTGTTGCACAGTTGCAGTTTCTTTGTATGATTTTCATTCCGTTCTATTAATACCAGGCCTCGAATTGCGCATTACAGGACAGTTCGAATCCTTAGAATTCAATCTTGTAAACGGCCCTCCACTGTCTTTCCTCAGGCTTCTTTCTTACAATACACAACCATTCTGCAATTCTCTGTCTGACGCACTCAATAATATTGATGAACTGGAGGCTCAATTACACGTTCTCGAGTCCTGGTTTGAGATGCCCAGCATTCAACACTCCTTCTATCCTGACGAGCTAGACCGCGTTTCGGAGGACGCGCAGTGCCTGATTGAGATTGTTCAGCAATTCCAGGCAGCTCTCCGGTCCGTGGTCTCGAAGCAGTCACTCGATAGTGGTCTTGACAGTGTCTGCCCACAGCAGCTGGATTCGGCGCCTTCAAATACTCCTATGGCAGTTGACCAACAGCGGCCCCAACAGATACCAAGGGATGGTGCTCTTTCAGAGTTTGCTGTTTCCGCAGAGTGTCAAAATTCTGCGAGCTTGGGAACCCCACCGAAGCAGATAAAACAGCGGCAGCGTATCCAGGACCAGGGCATGCAACAACAGACGGCTGCTGTGGCTGGCCATGTGTCATGTGATCGTCCGTTCGGTCAAGACATACCGGATTTAGGCAACTTAGGTCAGGACATGACTGCTTCCGATAGCGTTCTGCCGCCATCACAAATGCAGTCTTCCGGAATGCCACCCTTCACCACCATGGCGCCAGCAACGGCCACAGTTGTGGGCTACGGGCACGGTTTGCAGCCCCAGTCGAGGATACCTGCCTCGCTGCGCAGTGCCCTTGAGATGGCCTCCTGTGCTGCGGACCCCGCCCTTCCCTATCCGCAGACTCCGTCTTCGCATTCCTCTTTTGGAGCCACTACAGTCGGATCAGAACCGCTGCCTTCGGACTCTATGAATGTGGACCTGCCAGCTGAGAAAACGCATGGCATGCATTTACAGCAGCAACTGCGTCACCCTCACCCGAGTGATTACCAGTTTCATCCTAATATGCCAGGAGAGTATACCTGAAAAAAACTATGACTGTTCACTTTTATGTCACTACATTTTCTTACTATTCACTTAATAAAATCTAAATAGAGAGAGGTCACTACACAACTGGATGATGATTGGTTGCCAGAACGAATTCAAGTCGTCGAGCGCCACCCATTCCTCACTGGCGTCGGTAGTTGCTGCCATAAAGCCGCGACAATCGGTTGTTACTTTGGTCTGCCAACCAACTACGTTTCTATTTCTTTTCGTTTTTGCCTGTGATGATGGTTCCCAAATGCTGCAAGAATAACCATCACCAATTACATCGACCGAGACCGTTTCATCTGCACTGGGCAATGGCTTTCCTGGTGGTCGTAGTTGGCTGGTGAATGTGTTTTCCTTATCGTTATAACCATTTGATTTGTTACTCCTAACTTCATAGGGAACTTATGGCCCCGATAAAAGTATTTTCCTACTAGTCTTTTTGGTTCGCGTTACGATAACATACTTAAGTTTCATCATGGCAAAACAAATGTAGCTGAGGTTTTACGTGAGAGGTATATTCGCGTTATTCCTGTGTCCGCAAAAATTAAAAAAGAATTTAACGGTGGTTTGCGTCAGACATCAATCGGCTGATATTCTTTTTTGATCTTGCGACCCGCAGTTCTGTACTCACTTTGTGAAATAAAAGCTTTCAATTTCAAACCGCTTTTGATTGTTTCTCATCATCTTACTGGTATATCTTTCATTCTATTTGTACGACTCTATCCTAATTTGCAGCCTCCCTGCCCTACCAAGAGGGCCTCCCGACGTAAATTCTGTTCAACTTATTTCTTTTATAGTAAATTAGCTGATTATATGCACTATCTAGCATATTGAGTAATTATCTTTGGGTGTTTTACGTATAGTCTGTCTCCATCGCATTTGCCTGAGTATATTTACGTAGAAATGAGCGACCAAATTAATGGTACGGAATGAGTACTACACCCCCGAGGGTGTTACGGGCAATTTCTGTGGTGATAAAATGTGCTTCACTAAAACGTTCGCCCGCTTTTTCCATCCACTTGCCTTCAAATGGGCTGCCATACTTTTTTCCATCAGGGCTTCGCGACCTGGTCGGTAGGCTGAAACATGATCAGCCAATGATGTTTTATTTGGCTCGTAACCCCAGCTGTCACTCACCAGTAGTACACCTACAAGGGGTTATGCGGAAGATGCACTGAACCAGCGTGAGAGCCAGACCAGGACATGACAAGTGTTATTGGGGATGCGCACCCATAACAAATAGCACACATGCTAGGGGGGTGGGGGTTTGTAAAACGACTGGACGCAGGCTCGCGCGCACGTCAGTCACCTGCGCCCGCTTCCAGTCGTGTTTATGTGAAGTGCCAAATATTGGACTGAGAGTCGGGTTGCAATGACTCATTCTTAATGTGACCCGTATAGCACTTACACCCAGTAGGATTCGAGCCAGTATGGCTAGGTGAGGGTCCTTGTCTTGCTAGCCCTCTTCCACCTTAGATCTTTTAGATTTGTTCATGGCATCGGATCCAGGTGGGAGAAAGTTTCATGGATGTTGCGCGAGCCCACTATTACTATAAACTAACTCATGCGCAAATAACCTCTGGGGTAAGACACGTGGTGGACATCTCTGGTCGAACTGTCACTCACCAACAATTGCCTACTTGTTTACATAAAGGGCTGATCCTGGATTTGATTTAAGCGGAGGGACTTTCGCCTAACTGAAGATTATTTGACCTGTTGGGGGTTTCTCATTTGACTACAAGCCATTTGCCAGAATTCTGGATCGTGTTTCGTAATTCACCTAATTTGCGCCGCAAGCTACACTTTGGTTTCTTGGGCTGGTTTTCGCCTAAGAACCTAGTGTTTAGGACCACACTTGAAGGTCGAGTTTCCTATTCTTCCTGATTGTCTCATTTTAGGTGAGCATGAGCCTGCAGCAGGTGGCTTCAACGACGTTGAGTCGCCGATGGCTTTTGGGGATGCCAACATCTCTGGCGAGTGTGTACCGTCTTTTTAGTGCCCAACGACGTTGGCAAAAAGATGCGACCAACAGACTTGCTAATGGCTCAACAGATGAGGCGACTTTAGTTGGTGGAACTGGGGGCGGCCTCGGGGCAGCTGGACCCCAGCCTTATCTGCAACCCAAACCCTGCAACATCCGTTACAATCCACGCATGTACAACGGTGGTGTTCTGCCACGTCTGACTTTTGACGATGAACCAGTTAGGTTGCCTGAGTATCAACCAGGTGACCGGTGGGTACCACATCGTGCCCACTTTGGACAAAACGACTATATTGGTGAGCCATAATAGATTAAATTCGAACTGGCTGTGAACCCTATGTGAGGGCAATATAAACCGACTATGTAATACTAAATTTTAGTTGAATGAGAATTAGCTATTCTGCGCATGCATAATCACTGATAGAGGCGCAAGAGACTGCTACTGATTTTGGTTAAGCGTCATAGTCAACGCCTACGAGCTTGGACCTGATTGTCCCATTTCGCTCCTGAGCTGCCTTATCCTCTTTCTCAACATAATATCTTCTCTCGCATTCCCATCACATCGCGAACGGTAGAATATATGCAGGCCATTATCCGAGTAGTGTCCTAACCTGATTGAGCGTTGGAAATATTTTATGGCGAATAGAATTAGCCTGTCACGCTGCAAGCTGGACTTGCGTTCGGTGGTAGACTTGGCGGTTTTCGGTTACCCTCACTGTTATTTGACAGTTCCCCGATAATGTTGATGGCGTTTGCAGCATTTAAACACATAATCCAAGATGGGAAGGTTGGGTGTAGTCTTTAAAATTTTCCTATTCACTTAGAAAATTAACTTTTGATTTGTTCTGAAGGACGCAGTGCCAGGTAACATTCTTGATGGATTGTCGTGAATATACTAACAATAACAACCAATTCCAGCCCATATGTATAATCACTTATTTGCACGATTATTTTGAATTTAGACATCCTTGGAGATGGAAACCTGAAACCTGAGGACTTCTATACAGGACCAACCTGGGCTCTCAATGCTCGAAATGAGTTTCAAAGAGTCTGCAATTTGCTTTTTGACCCCGCTGTAGTAGCTTGGCTGGAAGAATATGAGCCTTCCCGCCTACAAGACCTTCAAAAACGACACAAGTTCCTTTACGGGAGAATGAATAAGCGAAAAAACGTTAAGTTCGCGCATTACCGTGACCGCCCCTGAGAAAAGAATGTTTTTATTTTTCCCAACAATGATTCTTTTAAGTCAAAATATTTAACTTCATTTTACACCTTGATTGCGAACTCGCTCGTAAATGTCTGATTGTAGCAACCTGGGGAATAAAACTGGCCTTTGTGGTTTCTCGGACAATGCGTCTTCATGCACGAAAATGTTCGACGTGGATCTGGTGACCCTGACACACTATAGTCATAAAGACTGAGTAAGGACCGCGAAGATAAGTTTTTTAATGGGTGGTCGTCGAAACTGCCGGCCTAAGGAACTAGTATGCGAGCTCTACAGAAGGATTTTCCTCTGCATTAATGACTAGAGCCTAATAGATATCGACTGCGGAGACGGCTTAAGTACTCATCCAGACGGAAGGTTGTTCGAGCCTTCTGGCCAGGTAGCTGTAGTGCTGTCCGGGGGATCTGGTCGTAATTGCACCCGTAGACAAGACATAAGCACACAAACGTTTCGTCATTAGTTTGGGTTTTGTTGAAACTAAATCTTTGTCAATGGTCGCGCTACGGGGTTCTCCCAAATTAAGAGATCAATATTTGTAGCCCAAAACTCGGCGGCAATCAAGGACGGAACTGCTGACGTGTATGGGAACGGGATGTGGCACGAAGGCCGACTTCGCTGTCACACACGAAATCTAAGTCACAATTAAAAATACACGCCTGATCAGACCGTAACGTAAGCGGCCTATTTGACGGTATGGATCTACAGTGATTCTGAAAACGGCAGCTAGCTGCAAAAAAGACTATCCTGATACCCATTTATTACTTGGATGAAGAGTCCCAAACAGTGGATTATACAGCCCTCTATGGCTGTTAACGACTAGTATTGCACTGAGGGAGATTTTAAGTTAGTTTTCGCAGCTGACTGATGGCCATATAATGTGGGCAGATATAAGAGGCGTTGAAGTCTAATTCGAAAGGAATTTACGCTAGGCGATGGCTGCTTAACTCGAAATGTGCATAACTCGCTATTATGGTGTGATCGTCTAATTCCGGGCAGTCTAACGAACCACTATGATAGAGGAAAAGCAGTTACCTCCGGCGCAAGGTCTTTAAGCAAGCCGTAGGCTTTTACAACTTATTGGCGTGGTTGATCATTGTTTGATTTGAGAACTGGACAAACTAGTGAGAAACTACGACAAGTAGCAGGCGATTTTAGATAGCGCCTCGGAGGATCGGTAATTGATACTAAACCGACAAAGTCAGAAATATGATCAAATACGAATAGGCCCGAGGGCAGGGTTGTAGATCGCAGAATTGGGTAACCAGAAAGGTGCCAGGACGCTCAAAGTTCCGGTGCAATTCGTCCGCATTTACAGGCTGGAAGTCAGCAGCGCACATTGCGCGAAGTCCAGATCATAATTTTGGCTAGGAAAAACCTTGTCACGGGTCGACAACCTGAGGCAAGTCAAAGCGTTCTACGTGTGGATAGATTCGGTAATACGTCAAGGAGAACTGAACGCGCTAACGACGAAATATAATTGACGACAGGGAAAATTAGGCGCCAAGTTGATTTGATCAGAAAATGTTGCTGGTGAGATTAACTACAAACGGATAAGCGGTATTGACAACAGATGAAATGTCAATCGGACTTAAACTCGGTCACGTGCCACAATTTGTGCATCGGACAGTGGTGACTGTACATAACGCCTTGTGCCAGACATAGAAAAGTCAGAATCTATTTTTTGGCTAGAAATATTATGCTGCGGGCGAAAAAATGAATCAAGAGGATTTAGATTTCGTTTTGGATAGAAAAATAGAAGGGAAATGTTTCTAAAATAAAAGGATATGTTCGCAGTCAATCCAACATGCCATCAAGAAATTCATATTGGGGTAGTGTGGATATAACAGCATCTAAAGAAGTTTTAGACACGGTCTTCTTTCCCGATTCAGCTGCCATCCGGGCAGCCTCGACAGTTAAATCCGCAATAAACCTCTCCGTTGCACGGCTCAAGACAGCAAGCGATTCGGAATTAATTAAATGTACAGACGGCACAGTTTTGACTATGGTTTTTAGACGTGAAACCGGAAATCGGATAAGCCTAACAGACGATGTTTCGGTCTCTTCAGGTACAACCCCGTCTTCTGTAGGAAGAATAAAGTTGAGACATGTACAACTTGCCTTCTACAGCCCGAATTTCAAGTGGTGATTCCTCACCATGAGCGAGCTCATCGTCATCTTCCGGGATATGAGGCCCAGATTTGTCTGGGCTATAGAAAGGAGTTTCCTTTGCAGTATTCTCGTGAGCCGATAAAGATGAAGATACCGCAAAATCTGTGCTCTCCATAGACGGAGGCGAATCGCGCGCGCTTATTAGACTAAATAAAATGCTTGTATTGACCGCGCAAATCAAGTGGGATAATTTGTGTGGTGAGAAAAGACTTCAAATATGAGAGTTATTTGCTGGCCGACATACAAACTTTGTATAAAATTCTTGACTTTTTATAAGCGTCTTTCATTCGGCTCTTTGCGGACACCTCTTCAGCGTCTCAAGGAGCGAATTTATTCGGGTCTGGGATGCGAACAGTCGGAAGACCTAATAATTACGTGTTATTAGAGTAAAAGCGAATAGTTATCAAATGACTACCCTTCTAGCAGTCGATTTTACCTGCATAAACTGAAATCCCGACATGTCAAGATACGACATTGCGATAAGACAGTCGTTCGATTTTCAGCCTCTGAGATCTCATTGGTCAGCGGGCAGATAATGCGGCTTGAGCAGGCGCGGGAAGCACGCCATGACACGTTTCTCTGCTGTGGTGTGTGCGCGCATGACTATACTAGTGACTGCTCTTGTGACCCACCCATTTATGCATTTACGTTCCTTTTCAGTTTATTATATCGATTTATTTTTTCAAATTACCTTGTCTGATTTTGAGACAGGCCGGTAAGAGGACAATAAGAAGGCATATTGACCGCCATGTGGCGGAACTATGCCGCAAATTTATTGTGGAAGTTAAAAGGTACATATGTAAGCGTCGAATTTGGATGTACCTGCCTCTGAACGTTCAGGATTCATCCGAGTGGTCATCTAACAGCAAGGGATAGATCAATTTATCGTCGGGGGATGAGGAGAGCAGTACAGCTAGTTCATTGCCCAAGCAGAACTCACCTCGGGATAGGGTTAGAGAATGGGCTGTTCAGTCAAATGTAGCCCTTATCCCACCTATGTAGGATTCTGGAAATTTTCATATTGCTGGTACCTGGCATGCCTACGGACCCCGATACACTCTTAAGGGCATCATAACCCTTCAGAGTTGAAAAAATGGGCCATGTGGAGTATGTTGACGTAGGATTGGGGAGCCAAATTAAGCGAATCCTTGAGAAGAGAAGGATTCTTGCAGGTGAGTATGAGCTTGTAGTTAATATAGCTATCGTTTGCATGCCAGTTTTTCGGAAGACCAAACTTGAATTTCGGCGAATTTTAGCAATTATTGTCTGACCATTCCTAAGTGCCGTGTTCCCGGTGGCTATTTATTGTGGTTAAAGTAAATCACAAGATCTTAATGCTTTTTGTAAGGCAACAGTAGATGAAATTATCTTGCAGCAGTGCACAGGGATTAGGTGCGATTACTTAGTTCAATGAGCAACTGTATGGGTGGCAGCCGTTACATGTGACGCATCGGCCAGGCCTTTCGTTAATCAGCTCAAGAATGTGAACGCATATCACGCATTCTAACTGTGCGACATGCTTGGGTATTTATCGACAAAGTTGTTTATGCGGGTGATGGCCATGGGGAAAGAAAGGACGAAGACTTCAATCTGCCCATGTACGGTGAACATGGGGCAGGAATTTCACCATTCGCTGCCTGAAAGTTCAGTCTTATATCTTATTTTCCCTTTGATCCACTTCCCCTTGTATAGTTAGGTGTAGTGAAGAAGCTGATTGGTATGTGGGTGAGAAATCGTATGTCAAAGCCGAGAGGTTCAGTGTACCCTCCTGTGCTTTCCTCCTCTGCAGTAGAAGAAGTGAGTCATCGTCTGCTGTCGCTGAATGCATACCTACAAGCTGATTATTCACAGCGTGGCAGGATCTTACAAGAATATGATTCCTGGAAGGGTGCTGAATTTCGTCAGTTTCTCCTCTATTTAGGAATAGTTATTCTAAAGGATACATTACCAGAGAGCCACTTGAAAACTTTCCAATTTTTATTTACTGCTGTGTGATATTTAGCTTATCCACAGCTGTGCGCAGGTAACATCGCTTATGCTAAAGAATTAATCAAACTCATCGTGCGGAAATTCGAAGGATTATACGGTAATGTGCAGATGGTGTATAATGTGCATAGCATAACGCACACTGCCGATGAAGTGCAGCGCCACGGGCCTCTAGACCCATTCTCTTAATTCCCCTTCAAAAGCTTCCTTGGAAAATTGCGCAAGATGCTGCGTAAGCCATCGCACCCTCTACAACAAGTTACTAGAAGTTTAAGCGAGATGGATGTTCAAATATTTGATGCAAAGGAAAGACGTTGGTCTAGGCTTCTTCACAAGCATCATCGGGATCCACTACCAAGAAGCTGCGAGCCCTGTGATCAATATAAATGTATACAAACTTCACAGGTTCGAGTTAATTATTCACTTGCCAATGGATGCAGTGCCGTAGGGGAAAAGGTTGTACATATCAAAAACGTTCTTTTAACTAAGGACGCACATATTCGTATGATATGCACAGAGTTCACAGATCTTTTGGATTACTTAGACTACTCGATTAGTTCATCCGAGATGCACGCGTATAAGGCCACCATGGACACAAATCTTCTTTGTATGGATTTGTATATTGTATATTTTGAAGGATTACAGGCCTTGCCCTTGATGGCCCTATTAATGTTAAGTTATAATTGCTTATGTAAAGTCAATATAAAATTGTGGGGTACATTTAAAAGTTTTGGATCAAATCATAACATAACTTTGAATGCGTTTTCACAGTTATAGGCGAAACATTGTGGAGGAAAATTAGAGCCCGAAAGATTTTAAAAGGCTGATTTTAAGTAATCGTGTTGTGAGAGTCGTCTTTGATCAAATATTATACCATCAAGCCTTCTTTTGAAATCAGACATGCTGTCAGCGGTAACCATTTCACTTACTTACGAGTTCCAAGGTCGTACCACTCATTGGCTGAAAAAACTTTCTGAGGTTCAATCGCGTGCGTTCGCTAGGGACCTTTTAAGGATGACCACGCAGATGAGTTTTGCAGGCAAACTCGAAGAAATCCTCTGATATCAGGGAGGAATCATGGCCCCGAATAATTCGCAATTTCCAGAGTAGGTTACGCAGTAAGTGCTCGTATGAAGGAGGAAATGCGTCAAACCTTTTCAATCTGTCTTGGTACGGTAAAGCCTTTTGGACGGCTTTCTTACAGTTTTTTGAGGGCATCATATTCGCAGTTGTCCACATGCCAAGGTCTCTATGTGTTTCATCCTCTTTTAATACAGTGCCATTAATAAAGTACTGGGGTTTCCGATTTACTTTTCGACTGGCACTTATGTAGAGGATCACACACTTGAGTACATTTAACTTAAGAAGCCACCTGACCGACCGGGCACATAGTTTGCCGATATTCGGTTGTTACCCTTTTACGTCGTCATGCAATTGACTTCAGTCCATAGTTTTATGTCATCTGCAAACATAACAGCCGGCATCCCGAATGACCAGATAAGACCGTTATTTTGAATGAACTATCACTGCCGTAGGCTCATCACAGCGGTCTTCATAAGCCGGCTCAAATGACACCCAACCAGACATCCACAGCAAAATAAACATTTTGGCAAAACGCCAGCTGTGGGTAATGTGTGTGCAACGACGCATAACGTCCCGGCAACAAAAACTTGAGGTGGCCCAAGCCGCGGCTAGTATAGCTTCTATGAAGCAGGGCTTTGACACGCCTGCTAATCCTGTCATGCAGCCATTACTACCCACACTGGTGTTTGCCAGCTAAATGCCCGGCTTTTGGAATCATGATTCCACAAGGAGCTGGTAAGTAACCGTCATTTACTTACACATCGCCTTAGG
>WEDG01010667.1:0-12871 GCA_017591395.1 Schistocephalus solidus | reverse complement strand
CCTATTTAGGGATAGCACTCACACTAGCAGCCTGGAATGTTCGTTCCCTTTTAGACAATCCTAGGAGAAACCGGCCGGAACGGAGGACGGCGCTAGTCGCTCGGGAACTGGCGCGCTACAAGGTGGACATTGCTGCTCTCAGCGAGACCCGATTCGCTGAGCAGGGTCAGCTGGAGGAGGTGGGGCCCGGCTACACCTTCTTCTGGAGCGGCCGGCCAAAGGCCGAGCGACGCGACACTGGTGTTGACTTTGCCATACGTAACGACATCGTGGGACGTCTGCCCTGTCTGCCGCAAGGTATCAATGATCGCCTGATGAGCCTCCACCTGCCTCTTCGGGGAGACCAGTTCGCCACCATCATCAGCGCCTGCGCTCCCCCAATGACGAGCTCTGATGCGGCGAAGGACAAATTCTACGAGGACCTGCACGCCTTGCTGGCGACTGTGCCGAAAGAGGACATGTTAATTGTCCTTGGTGACTTCAATGCCCGCGTTGGGACGGACCACGCTGTCTGGGAGGGAGTGCTGGGTCCCCACGGTCTCGGTAGCTGTAACGATAACGGCCTCTTTCTTCTGCGTACGTGTGCGGAACACCGTCTCTGCTGACCAACACCTTCTTCCGCCTTCCGACGCGGGAGAAGGCCACGTGGATGCACCCTCGGTCGCGGCGCTGGCATCTGCTGGACTATGTTCTCGTCCGGAGGCGAGATCGACAGGACGTGCTGGTAACCAAGGCGATCCACGATGCCGATGGTTGGACAGATCACCGCCTCGTCATCTCCCAGATGAGGCTCCGACTGCAACCCCGACGAAGGCCCCAAGGTAAGAGGCCGCCATGTAAGTTAAATACTCTTTTATTAAATTTGCCTGCTCACTGTTTTGATTTCAGCAACCAAATAACCGGGAAACTGGAGGACCTGCATGCTACAGATCATAACGCTACCGTGGAGACACGATGGTGTCAACTGCGAAATGTCATCCAGTCCACCGCCCTAGATATCTTCGGACGCGCACGCCGTCGACACCAGGACTGGTTTGACGACAATGACGCCGACATCAGCAACTTACTCGCGGAGAAGAATGGACTACACAAAGCCTACATGGACCTTCGAACTGACGCCACCAAAGCAGCCTTTTTCAGATGCCGGCGCCTTGTACAACAACGGCTGCGGGAGATGCAGGATGCCTGAATGATCCGAAAGGCAGATGAAATCCAGGGGTATGCGGACCGCAATGAAATGAAAAACTTTTTCAAAGCCATCAAGGCCATCTACGGCCCGTGTATCAAGGGGTCCGCACCGCTACTCAGCTCTGACGGCACAACACTGCTGACAGAGAAATCGCAAATTCTGAAGCGGTCCCAATGAGGAGAGTTAAGGAGAGTCCCCATCACTGATGGCGGTGTTGGTGGTGGAGGTAACAGGTGATGAGTATTGGGATGTGGTCTCTATGATGGTGGGAGTAATGGAATTGATGCCAGGGGTGAGGGAGAGGGAGTCCGAAGGAGTGTTTGCAGAATTTGACGAAGAAGTTGGAGTTGTCGGATTGTTGGTGTATTGCGTCCGAAGATGTCCGACCAGATCGATG
Source organism: Schistocephalus solidus (assembly GCA_017591395.1). NCBI lineage: Eukaryota > Metazoa > Platyhelminthes > Cestoda > Diphyllobothriidea > Diphyllobothriidae > Schistocephalus > Schistocephalus solidus. The sequence continues at coordinate 11,285 of WEDG01010667.1, read as the reverse complement.
CGCGCACGGAAGGTGCGTTGACAACGCGGGCATGTTGGAAGGGCCTGGACATTGGCAGTGTTAATCCGGGGCACTGGTGACTTTCGTGCCGCTCTTTTGGTCTTGGCGGCGGCGATCCTGTTGGCTTCGTAGATTGCTGACCCTGTCTTCACTGATCTTCTCCAAGCAGGTCAGTTCTGGGTGAGGACCTCCCAGGCCACTGGGTTGATCTGCAGTTGCTTCAGGGAAGTCTTCAGAGTGTCCTTGTAGCGTCGTACTTGACCGACTTGTCGAAGAGAACCCATGGTGACATCTCCATAGAAGAGACGTTTGGGTTATCTTCGTCGTCCATCCTCAGAAGGTGGCCACTCCAGCGCAGGTGAAGTTGCTTCAGCTGAGCAATAATGTTAAGAAGGCCTGTTGGTTCCAACACTTCCGTGTCCAGTATCCTGTCTTGCCATGTCAGCTTAAGTATTCTGCGAAGGCAGCTGAGGTGAAAGTGATTGAGCTTCCGCGCCTGCTTTTGGTAGATCATCCACGTCTCCGCTCCATACAGCAGCATCGACAATATGACAGCTTTGTACAGCTCGAGTTTGGTGCTGAGGTGAAGACCATGTTGATTCCAGACCACGTTCTGCATGCGTCCAAAGGCTTGGCTAGCTTTGGCGATCCAATGGGCGATCTCATCGTCGAACATTGATACCCTGCGGCAAACAGGACAGACGTCCCACGATGTCGTTCCGGATGGCAAAGGCAACACCAGCATCGCGTCGATCTGCCTTTGGCCGGCCGCTCCAGAAGAAGGTGTAGCCGGCACCCACCTCTTCCAGCTGACCCTGTTCAGAGAATCAGGTTTCGGTGAGAGCAGCAATGTCCACCTTGTAGCGCGCCGGTTCGCTAGCGACTAGCGCCGTCCTCCGTTCCGGTCGGTTGCTCCTGGAATTATCTAAAAGGGATCGAACATTCCAGGCTGCTTAAGTGAGCAAGCTCACTCGAGCAGGGGGGATTGGGAGAGGAGTTGTTGTTGATATTGTTTAGTTTTTCGACCGCAGGTAATTGCAGTCTGCTAGCCACGGTCTGCTGCAGCTGTCGTGAGACCCCGAATTTGTTTAGGGCACCTATTCTAGTCTCCTCCACCATGAGGCGGTAAGCAGTGCCGTCCCTAAATACGGCCGCTGAGTCATCCCAGGCGGTTTCCGAACTCCACTATGGGTCACGATTTGGGTTAGTTAGAGAACGACCGATTCGCCTGGGCCACCGTCGTGATTGCATGTCGCCCTCGCTTTAGGACTTTTTCGATCGTGGGGAGGGAAGGGTGAAGAGAAGGGGAGAAGGGACGAAGAAAGATTAAAGGAGGAGAGAGAGGAACGCAGGGCGAGAGGAGGGGGAGGAGTAGAAGTAGGAGGGTGGGAGTGGGCTGGGAAGATGAGAGGGGGGACAGGGGGGACGGGAGAGTGGGAAGAGCAGGGGGAAGGGAGCAGACGTATCGGGTGTGGAGACACACACAACACTGGAGACCCTAAGGGACAACTCACCCATACTTTGCAGACTTCAGTGCAGTTTTGAGGACAGAAATCAAAATTTGGAAAGTTGAATCCAACCACAGACGATGATGCGGGAACGTCAACTGGGAGTCATATATGGCCTACTATGCCGCGCGAGAGGTCGGTGTAGTTAAGTTTGTAAAGCCTGTGGTGGTCAAGGCACCTGCTGCACCATGTTAATGACACCGTTTGTACTTCTTCGAGACCGCGTGGGCAGATTTATCTTGGACATGGATGCTAACGATACGGCTATGAGTGAGGTCCTGTCTCAACAGCAATGGGATAGTACCCAAACGCCTAATCTTGTACCTTAGCTAATCAAAACGTGTGCCTCTCCAATTGACTCTCATCGCATTATAGTCTAAACTAGGCAATTGAGTTTCGACCTCAAGTAGAAGCAACCTGGTTCACTGTCAGTTCCGCTGAATACCGTATCTTTGTGGGTAAATGTTACCAACGACATTAAAACCACTGAGATGGCCCTTTCTGACAACAGACAACGAGAACCCAACCCCAATTGCTGCGCACTCAAGGTTTGAGCGGCAAAGCAGCAGCTCACTGAGTCTTCAAGTTCCAACAACCCATCTACTAGAGCTACTGGACTAACTCTCTGTCGGCTGACCTCACTTCACACAAATACGAAGCTGTTCGCTTTATTTAACACATTAGATGAGCCCCAAACTGGCAGGTCCATGAAAAACGGAAACATCGGTTTACATTCAGAACAGGTGACCTCAGCCTCCTTTGACTTCACTGTCTACCCACTTTTTCCCTTCGTGGTGTTCCACGAACATAAATTGCAACAACAGGCGACAATCGGCCTGAACATTTCCATGAAAACCGAATGTGACCGAAGATTTAAAGGATAACTGTGGGCCGCTTTCCTGGGCTTCGACTGGGACTGGCAGGGTTGCTATGTCCAGAACTTCTGCTACGTTAACAAGAACTTCTTAGATTTTGAGAGCAAGGAAGGCGGTTCGACTATGAATGGATCTTAATCACGACTGCTAAAACTTGCTATGATATACAAATAAATGAGGCATCAGTCAATTTTTGGTGTGACAGACTGCAGAACAAGACAATACATTCTTTGACGAACGCTCACCGATCACTAACGGAACTCACTCTTCCCGTTTTGCCTTGGGGCTCAATCTCGAACCCCGTTAGCAGCCGCACAGCGGCTAGTATCATAGGCAGAGATCGGTGAGCGTTCGTCAGCTAATGCCAACATTCCCGATCTAAACCGGCAAGATAACGAGCCCTTGGCGCAATAGTTAGAGCGTTGGACTTCTGATCAACAGTTCGAACCTCGGATGGTGCACCATCTGGGGTTGGGTATGACAGGCTGATGACGGCTAATGAGACAGAAATGGCCATGCCAGTCTCCCTTGTCTTTACCGGCAACTTTTCTCCCCAAAAAATACAGTTTGCCACTAAGTATCCGGATGTGTCCAATCGTCTTTCACCACGTAGCATGAATGTAAGGCGAGACAATCATTTTGTGTGTGAGGTTAAGCGGGCCCCACCCTCCCTTCCTGCGATCTCAAAGCGAGGCACAAAAGGGCAACCTGCATGCTCAGTGTGTCCTGAAGATGCATGGAGAAGAACAGAAACCATAAAATAGTAGAGAAAACCGATCTTAAAATGGCAAAAAATGACAGGTAACGATCGGATGCATGGTCCCATCTAGTCTTTACTTCTAAGAAATACTTATTCATGTCATTTGAAAGGGACTTAATTTTTTTTCGCTCATTCCCCGTCACCTCCCCTTAGGGTTAGCATTTGGCTAAGAGTTAGACGTTGGGAGTGTATGTTAGTGCTAGGGTTAGAGTTTATGAGTAGGGTTATAAAAATTGTGAACAGCAACTATAATTTCAGTCGTTCTGCGCTTTATTGGTATATTTGAGCATACTAATAGCATACATTGAATTTTTTGACTTTTGCTACCCGAGAAAAGTTGTATGTCAATTTCGTTTATACCATTCATAAAACCCCTATTGAAATTAGCCCGTAGTAAAGGAGTCCCTGCCTCCTGAGTGGGGCCACGTATCCGATCGTTGTTAAATGCCTTAACGTCGGGAAACGATGGCAAACTGAGCAGTGTAGATAAAGGTAGTCGCTAGATATAATTAAATGAATAACGTTTGAGTTTCCGCTGAAATTCTGGGGAGCGACTCAATGCTTAAATAGAGCTAGACCTTGTTGCATACTTTGTAAGCATGCTTACAAAAACTGTGGATGCTAGACTGTACGAAATCTCTTGCTTGGCTTTGAAAACGTCTTAGTACTCCAAGGGCATTTTGAATTCAGACGGGTCCCCAGGTGTCATTAGAGTCGCTTGTTTGAGACGATGCCCTTTACGGTGCACTGACTAACGAATCTAACCGCAAGAAAGCGGTAGCAGATAAATTTACCTAATGGTGGGTTTACCGCAGCACTTTATGGTTATAAGGGAGGATCCTAGCCACTACGACCTTCTGTCCCGTGTCCGTAGGAGATAAGAGGTGGGACGCCAGTTGGTATTGTAGTTTATTCTGTACAGAACTATCGCAGAAGCGGTTGGAGGAAGTTGGCCGCCGGACGAGGGCACGTCCAACCGCCACGTCTGCGACGTCCCAAGTGCGTGAGACCGTGCGGTCGTCACAGGGCATCCAGCAAGGTCAGATGTGAGTCAGCTTTGAAGATGGTTGGCTGGTGTGGGCAGCCAGGATAGTTGAGGACCAGACAGCCAATGGTGTGCGCGTGCATGTAGACGCGAGAGATTCTGCGTTCAACATGCGCACGCCGTTGGGTCACTACAGGTTCTGGTCTCATATGATAGGTTATGAAAACCTTTCCTCTGACACTATGGTTCCGTGTGAGGGAGGCAACTAAATGACCAGACTGACCGGCTAGCGAACGCCGTTGAGGACCTGACTCGCAGAAATTGATTATGAAAAATACGATTAGGCATTCATTTTCGAGTAAAAAAGGAGATCATTCGCGATATTAACAGGCCGCATGCGCGAATGAATAGTTGGTAATTGCCTGCAAGAAGGTGCTTGTTGTCGATAGCCCAAACAGATCACGAGGAGCACATAATGATCGTTGCGCTGACTAGGTCTGTCAAGTTAAACTGATAGAATAGAAGCCTACACCTGTGGTGCGCCAATCAAATTTGAACTCTCAATCTTCTATTTTCGACTGTTACAAAGTACGCTCATTTCCGACTTACTATCGGACAAAATCAACGCACGCCACTTCCGATCCGGGAAGAGGGCTAACTCAGAAGTGAGAGCATTGTTCGAAGGGCTCAAGGTTTAGGTATGCGGTCTTCCAAAGCAGACAAAATTGGCCAATCAAGTAGCCGCGCCTCCTCTGTGTCAGTGATGCTTCCCAACACTCGGCTCCCTGTCACCATGCAATCACTTATGTGAGTACCAGACATGAAACCCTAAGGCCTGCAGATTACCCAGTTGGTGATATGCAGATTGCAATACAGTAATCATGACGAGGCGACAAGACAAAGATGATAACTCGTCTTTCGATATCTACTTACCGCTCAACCGAGTGAAGTCCACGTTAAGCCGCAAAAACAGTTAAAAATCGACCTAGGATGGACTTTTGACATCTTACAAGGCTAAAGATTGCTTATGGGAAAGCGATTAGACAGGCGGTTTTGTGTTGGGATAGAATCAAATAATATATCGGCTCAGCCTACCTCTACAAACCTCATCCCGTACGCGAACCTTGGTTATACACTGCGATTGCCTATCAGAAGCGAGTCCTCCCACGATGGCCTTCAGCACCTCGCCTCCACGAGAGCTAATCATTTTAGCTGCTAGTCCAAAAACATATAATGGAAGGATGGAACGTTAGTTCTAGCTGAACAGTTAACACATAATGCACATGAAATTATTGTCCTGAATTCCTAACCATAAACTATTTCCTGGTCTGTTCAGAATGTAGGGGACCAACGAGGCCATTGAACAGACCGTTCACTATACTAACAGCCAGGTACATTCGAAGTAATACAGACTATCTTCTTCTTTTATGCGATTGGTGACCTAGCTAACCGGAGTCACGGTATTGAGGAGAACGAGCGCGGCAACCTTGGTGGAAGTCGATAATTTAATTTAAATTCTACCGAATTAAGAAAAAAACGTGGTGCTCTCGGTGGGATTCGAACCCACGACAGCAAGAGTATGGCCGAAGCTCTTACCACCTGAGCTGCGATTCCCCCGACCGGGAGCCATTAGGCTTAGAACATTTGAGTCGAACCACCCACTCAGGTTACCGCAGTGTATGGAAGCAACCAATTCGGATACAGTAATCTCGCTGCACGAGCAGGATTTCCTAAGTACTCTAGTTAGATTCCACCAGAGTTTTTTTGCAGCCTAATCGTTTTCCTCTACTCAATTATTTAAATCTACCAAAATTATCGATTAATTTTACTTCTACTGATTGGCTCGAATCACGGGTTATCGGAAAACTGGTATATTCGCGAACGTCACTCACATACAGCCAAGATGCCGAGGCAAAATGAGGCCACTAAAAGTGACCAATAATCATCGCTAACTTTCTAAGCTACCTAATAGATTTCAGTAGTACAGAAATAATATAATTTCCATTTGAGTGCTGATACAATTAAAGTTTGCAGTACCCGTTCATCATGCAAATACAGCCGTAATTCAGCCACATGGATGTTTCGCCGGCAGACGCGTCGTCACAGTTATCGATATGCTCGTGTCAGCTACATGACTACACGGACCATGCGAACGATAATCCGAACCGCATGCTGTCTCCTTATTCTGATGTTGAACGGCCGCCGGGCGAAGTGAGCGGTGTACTAGCCCTAAGAAGTAAACTAACTTTGTGGTAGTACGGACAACCTGCCTCTGTCCAGCAACAGTTTGCATGAATAAAGCCGTTGGTCCAAGTAATCAATGGCTCAATGACCCAGAGATCACTATTTTTGGGAAAAAAGTGTAACAACCTTGGTGGACGTCGAAAATTTGCTGCTCGTTGATTGGACCAGGTCAATACACCTCTATTTGCCTCTCGCTTACACATAGTCAGGATTCCAAGGAAAGCTTTAAGCATGGTCAGTAAAAAACAGACAAAGAGTAAAAACCCAACGGTCGGACAATGGTCACCGCCGTTTGGTTAAGAAAACAAGAGCACCAGGGCTTCTGATCACATGTATGGTACGAGAGTAGGGCAGCAAAGGAAACAAAGGTCAAGGTCAAGAGAAGTCACAGCAATAAAAACGAGATAGGTCCGAGACGCTCAGAAAGCACATAGTCAGTCAGTTTACGTGATAATTAAATGATGGGTAGGCATCAGAAAGATTTTAGCTAAAAAACCGCCCCACGTAAACATCAATAGAACCACGCGTCCGTTGTTTCGATTAAGATCTATGCATGTCCAATCGTTACGGTAGTTCTTTAGTTGTGCCAAAACCTGTAAAGTATCTTGTGAATAGATAAACCGCAGTCCATTGTATCAGTTAAGCGAGAAGCTCAACGCTACAAATTATGAAAGCTGGCGATTCAGTCGCTATTAAATTACAAATATTTTACGGGTAATTTGGGTCAAGTTACCCGCCCAAACTACAGCAGCGTAAGGAATACACCAATTCTGCTACAATAAGCTGACTGCCCAAGCAGGATTTCCTAAGTAATAAATCTAGAATCGATCGGATGACATCCACTCACTTATAGGTGCTTTTGGCAGATTTAGATAATTCGTTTAACCCCAATGTGAAAACCGGACATATTAGATGGGATTCGAACCCAGGAAAACAAGAAAAAGGCTTGATTACAGCCAAATTTTAAACCACTCTCAGCTTCGAGGAACCGACCGGGAGTGGAGTTTAAACCCAATGGGGCCCAGTCACGCGCCCAACCTTCACAAGCCTTGTACTTGCTGTCGCGAGGCCGCCTAGTTTTTCACAACGGGATCAGATGAATTATGCAAATCTGCCAAAAAGCACCGATTCCAAATTGAGTGCGCAAAAGTGAGAGTTCAGGGAGCGATAATCTGAGAAAACGAATTTGCTCACCGGAACAGATTTTGTCCTGTTGTTGACGTTTCGAAGAAATTAGTCGGCTCTCCAGTAACGAAGACTTTCGTGCCTCAAATCGACCAAAACTTTCTAATGACTGGTCGAGCTAATCGGTCTTGAACTGATGAATCTGATTCTCCGTTTGCTGCCCCAACCTTTAAGAGATTTGACGGCCACTTCCGTTACGCGTCGTCATCTCGATAGAGAATGCCTGCAAGTCTGTCTTGCCTTCAGGTGAGTTCTTCGCGGGGACATGTCTGCTCGACTTCATCCTCAACTCCCTTCCACAAAAACTAGCGATTGGCATTGGAATAAAACTGCTGGATGAACGCTATGGAGTGAGAGAGACAAGCCCCTGAAGTCCGAAAATCGACGCGAGCTTCTATGACAGTGCCTTTAAACCTATTTCAAGGTTGGTGGGGAAAAATATGAACAAGTTAAAGGCCCACCCATAGGTTTTCCTCTGTCAGACCTTCAAAGGATAAAACACTTGGTGGTCATCAACTATCAAATTTCAGGGCTCGTTATGTGGATGGCACTTCCACCACTGTCGAAACGTTGGACATTGTAGACTTTAAAGAATTACTGAACTCGGTTGGCTCAAATATCCAATTCTAGAGGGAAGCTGGAACAAACCACTAACTCCACTTTCTCAAGGGCTCTGTTCACCGGGGTGTAACAAGGCAACTGCAAACTACAGCACTTAGAGATGCCGCTAGCACAAGGCAAATACAACACTCTAACAGAAATCACCTGTCTCGAAAAAATGTAACTGTATCCGGACACTGTATCAATGATTTGAAACACATTGCAGCACGCCAGCCGACAATACCTTCATGGCCTCTTCCAGGCTAATTGATACCCAAGCTATTTTATCAAGCAAAGCAAGCGCCGAGTGAACAGGTGACGACCTATTGGCCTTAAGTAACAATACGTCGCCTCGTGAAGCAAACTAAGGACAGACTGTGCACTGTTGAAACCTCGGCAGTTATCTACCAAATATGCGGCAATGGGATGATCAGCGGCGGCGGGTTAAGACCATCCTCTTCGCCAGCAGCGGAGACTGCCTTGAACTGAAATCCTCTTCGGGATAGGGTAAGAGGGTTTCAGTCCAGGGGTCCTTTGCAGGCAGCGGTGGCCAAACATCTCCGATTTGCGCGCTCCACTTCTACGCATAGCCCAACATTCACATTCTTTCAGGAGGATAGAGCGGACAGATGTCCGGCACAGGCAAATCCATTTACCAGAGTGTCTTCCTTGCCTTCACTTTGTACAATGGCAGTGGAATATGTCCACTGCTTCAATCTGATAGACATTACTCACAGAGAACGCTCTTTTCGAACCTGAAACGCAGTTCAAAAGCATGTCAGTTTTCATAACATGCAGGAATAAAGCAATTTATTTGAGCCATCTCATTCCTTCTTGAGACTACAGTCTGTAGGTCATAATGGTTTTACGCTACTAAGGCGATATCGTCAACGTAACCAATATTGGTGGATCGTCATCCTGATGAGAAGCTGACGCCATCAAAACCACGTATATACCCTCCGAGAATTCGGTGCATGGTGTAGACAGGTCAGACAGGATATCAAACGGTTGGAAGAGGGTGCTATGGAACAGAACTCGAATGGCAGTGCAGAGATAGCAGGTTGCGCTTAGTGGGATAATTTTGCTAGACACACCGTCTACCTCTATTAGCCGTCGCAAGATAAAATGAGGAATGCAATCGAGCACTGACATGAAGTCAACAGAGCAGATGGCCCTCGATTACTGGTAGCATAAAAGGGAGTATAAGAATGTGCTTTCAGTGGAATGTTTAGTCAGTGTATCAATTTCCAGTCCGAATCCCAGTCTTACTTGGCCTAATTTTCGAATCATGAACGCGACAAAATCGTCGTAGGATGAAAAGGACAACGACGTCGATGAGCCGAATTTTGTGGTCTTACCTTTCCCTCTTAAAGACAGGCACAGAGATTGCCAAAAACAGACGTCATGAGAAAGATTAGCACGCCCCACGTGCTCAACCATTTCGTGAAGCCAATGTAGAAGAGTCGATACGATCCGCCAAAGAGCTCGACAGTTGTCTGTCTGGACATCCTGATCTATGTAGATCAGGCTGTCCAGACAGACAACTGGGAGTGCTCTTTGGATGATCCAGTTCTTGTGATGCCGCCAATCTGAAGGCGAAATAGTCCGAGGTGCTGCCACGTCCAACCACGGACCTGAACATCCATGGTGCCTGCAGGATGAACCAGAGACAGGGTGAAAGGTGACTTCGAGCGCAAATTTAGCCCTCAGGTCTTGGTCGGCAGGCCTGTTGTGCCCAATGGCTCAGATTCGTTCAGAAATCTGCCGTCAAGTGAGGTCAGTGGCAAGTTATAATTCTTGGTGCGGTGAATCTGCAACTTGTAAATGGATGCGTCAGTCATGACAATTAGCATCGCATCCGCAACAAGCAATTCAAAGTGTTAAAAACATACCTATTTGAGGGCTCATTGCGGCACCTGGCAGAGGGGTAACGGAGCGATCCTTTGCACAGATAAGCGTACGTGGTTGCGATATCTAACCTTTTGTTGTTATTTTATACTTGATACGGTCAAGGCCAAGTTCAATCCAGCCGGCCTCCATAAGCAGTATGATCGGGCGCGGCGAGTCTGTGGAATTAAACTGATCCTCTTCACCAAAAATGAAGATCGAAAGTCCAGGAAGCCCAACCAAGTCTTAATGGAATGTGCCGAGCTGGGCTGCAAACTGACGACCTGTCTGTCACCTACATTTACACCTCGGCATCAGATCAAAGGTGAAAATACTGGATATATGGGGCAGACAACGAGGAACGTGTCCAATCCACTACCGCCGCATTTCTTAGGTGGTCTGACATATACCCCATCATGTTGACGCACAAAGTGCGGACTGCCTCATTTGAGGCAAGAAAAAAATGACTTCTATAGACGAGGATAAAACACCTGTGGGCTTCACTGGTTGGCCACGCGCACAGTATCGCCCTTGCCCTATTAATTTGACAGCTACCTGATCGGTTCGAAACCACCCTTAATCGTAAGGGTGCAGGCTGTAAGGTTTTGAGGCTATCGGGGCAATATCTTCAGCATAACCGAGTTCTATTGGGTTTCATCCTGGTGCGAATCAAACGCCATCAAAACCGAGTACATACTTGCTGAGAATGCAAGCGATGGAACAGGTAAACAGAACGGGATATAGTAAATAAATGCGTCCCATGCCAGACCGAATATCAAACGGGAGAAAGAGAGTACTAAAGAACGAAATTCGAGATATAGTAGGCCTTGGCGACGGCGGGGATTTTTCCTGACAGCGTCTAGCTCACTGTCCCAATGTGAGCCATGACAGACGGCATCGAGAATTACAGGGAAGTGACCAAAGCTGGTGATAGATATAGCACAGCTAGAGAAATCGACGCTGCACGCGTGTCGGACCGAAGTATCTGTTCCCACCTCGCATCCCAGTTGTATTTGATCTGCATTCTGGAATCCTGCATGCTTCGAAATCGTCTGAGCTCTTTATGACATATTCAGTCATTTACATGGAGCCAAGGTGACAGGGCACCGACATACCGTCCATTTCCGTTGTCCTCCACAAGGACTTCCACGGAATCGAACGCAGTAACCGTCGGTTATTAGTAGCTCTGGCAAGATTAAAGAAGTTGAAAATCTAGTTGGTGCATAACGTCCAGTTGTGAA
>WEDG01010666.1:0-27984 GCA_017591395.1 Schistocephalus solidus | reverse complement strand
ACTGGTAGGGCTCTTTATGTATGCCGACGACTTAAAACTTGCTTAATGATACAAGCCAGCAGATCGCGACACCATGCTTGATCTATTTAAGCTTTGATCTTTTGAATAGTCGTACATTTAATCCCCTTACCACTGTGAGGCAGCTTGACCACTCTCGGCGCAGCAGTCATCACAATGTTTTTTTTCGTCCATTAGCTCGCACAGATAAGTATCGTCGTTTTCGGTAATCACAATAGCCATGTGGAAAAAACCACCCCATAACGTAAAAATCTCGTGACGTTATTCTTTTTTAAGAGAACTATTACTAGTTTTTTTGCATTCAGAACAGTTTCCAAGAATCCTGGGCACCGATACGGTAGAATCTGTTTTCCAGTTTGACGAAGTGCGCGGCATCTGAACTCGATCCCAGGTCTTACTTTGAGGGATATGGCACCGTCTCTGCAGCCTGCACCCGTTGACTTCCTCGGCAGACAAACAGCTTCCAAGTATTCTGGGCGCTGACATGGTAGAATCTGTTTTCCTGTTCGATGGAGTTCACGGCATCTGAACCCAATCCCAGGTCTTATTTTTAGCAATACGGCACCGTCTCTGCAGTCAGCACCCATTTACTTCTTCGGCAGATAGTGAGCAACCGCCCACGGATGCACTCTTGCCTGGGCAGAATCCCGGTTCCTAACAAAGACAGAGAGACTGCAAACAGAGTGCACTTGTGTTAGCCCTTCCCTGATCTGAACTGCTATCATCCTTAAAGGCAGCAGTTTTTCTCCTGAATAACATAAAGATAGGAAAAACACTTATAATGATATACATTCAGGAGTTTTGTTTTTCACTGTCAGCTTGATCCACACTGAATATTTCGTCTGATAATGCCTGTAAACTGGCATTAAATACAGCTTTTATTGTTAGGTCAGCTCTTGTACATTCCCCTTAAGATCTTAGCATTTCTTCGTTTTCTGGAAATACTTGTTTCATTGCAGTCATCCTCCCGCACAAGAAAAACCATAATTAGCTGGGTCTATAATCCTCCTTGCTATTTTGGCAATGAAAACCAGCTCCATGAACTCTTTGAAAGAGTTGTAGAGGTTCCGTTTTATGTCAAAGTAATCTTAGGCGATTTTAATTTGCCTGAAATCGACTGGCATGCAAATACTTCTCCGCCGGAGAAGAAGAGTCTAGTTATTTTCAGGAGAAGCGTGATACAGAGTAACGCTGGATTTCTCTGAAACCAGCCAGTGCTCATGATGGCAGTGGCAAAGAATTATTGGCGATTTTGAGACAAACGGAATTCGGCTCTGCCAAGTTTTGCTAACTTAAATTCCTGTATACCAACGCCCAAAGTCTGTTTTCGAAGCTCGACAAACTGAGAATATAGTTAGCCGTTCTGTCTCCGGATATTATAGCAATCACATAAACATGGCTGTAATAGAACATCAGCGATTGCGAATAAGCATTATCGGGGTACCATTTGTTCAGAAGAGACCGCACATACCACCAGAGTGTAGGAGTTGCGATGTATGTTAAGAGCAATTTCGCAGTTCTTGAAAAGATAAAGAAGAGTATTAATGGTATGGTGGCTATTTGGCTGACTATAAAGACACAGGGATCGCGGTCTATTGAAGCCAATACTCTATGCCGACTACCGGGGACGGACACCGACGCTGAAACTTGTTTGTTGGAGAACGTAAACGAGATAGGTAGTAGACCTTATGCCATTGGTAATTCCTCCATGATCATTTCACCACCCTTAGCTCCACAACTAACCGTTCTCAGTTTTTTGCTTTTAAATATCCTTTCATCTGGAATAATCTTCATATCGATATTAGGTTGTCGTCTATATAAGCGGGTTTCAAAACCAAATTGCGTAAACAGATAAATTCGGAAGACATAAAAGTCCTTATTGTCCGTTTTCTTCCCAAACTCAGAAATTTTGGATTTTTAAAAGGGTACTCCTGGTATTTTAGGCGGTTCCCTTGATATTACATTGGTTTCTAAAGATTTATTCATTATCGTATGCAGATTAAATCTCCGCAGTCACTTTTTCGTGCCCTACTTTTCAACCATCGTTGCCAACTTTTGTCCACCTTTATGATTTCCTCCATGTTTGCAACCCTGACAATGGTCTCCGGGATCTGTTGACGATCGTGGCAGTTTCTGATTTTTTTTCATCACCATGTCGGTGGGCTATGCAGTCAGCAAGGCCGCATCTCGGTGATGATCTCTTGACATATATTAACCCCTCTTCGATTCTACCTGCTATCAACGATGATTGTCTCCGTTCTCAACTCCCTGATGGTTATAAACATTAGCTCTGGCTATTGTATAATCTCTCACTCGACAAGGAGCGTTCCGAACCCTCATATGTTGTCACCAGCATCACAGTACTATCTCACGGCATCGTACCAATCCCATCAACTCTAGCTATTATTTTTTTAGAGAAGCAGTTTTTTTCTCCTTGTTCTTCTTTTAAACTGGCGAGTCGTCAACAACGAGCTACATATAAACGTGAGCCAAACAAACTCCGAAGGAACTATAAGCTAACCATACTGCAGAACCTTTTGGAGCATTACAAGATCCTTTACGGTTATATGCGCCATAACCAATAAAATCGTGACCCAATTCCAGCGCTGCGGGCCCAAAACGGAGGAGTGGAGACGGATGACCAAATGAAAGGCTCAGTCCTCTTTAGCTTCTTTCAGGCGATATTTACTCATGAACCAAATCCTCCTCCGCTCCACTACCCAGGGCAAATATAAAATGTCGAAATGTTTGCACAATAAAAGATTCTTTACTTCTCGCTTACATCGGTATTGATTTAATCATTCCGCTTGAAGCCTGCCAAGTCACGCACTCCAGATAGAATTCATTCGCGTGCCATTCGATAATAGGCTGATGTACTGTCTGAGCGGATGTCAATTATATTCCCGAAAGTTCATGGAAGAAGGTGAATAACCACAATAATGGAAAACCACCCTTATCTCCCAAATCTACCATGGAGGTCTAGGCTGGATTCGAAAAATTACCGTTCCATTATTTTAACCACCATTTTGTGCAAGGAAATAGACATATAATGACGTATCTGGAGCAGAAAATCATATTATTTGCTGCCCAGCATGGCTTTCGATCTGGTCACTCATGTCTTACGAGTGGTCTTTACTCGCAGGAAAAATTGAAAAAAATCATATGCCAAGGTCATCCAGTTGATTTCCTTTTCTTTTACTTCAAGATGGCGTTTGATATCGTCCCTCATCAGAAACTGTTGAATAAATTTGGCAATGTGGTGTCCAGGGTAACGTTTGTAAATCGATCAAAAGTTTCCTGTAATGCAGAATGCAAAAAGTAATTTTTGGCACCACTGAATCTGAGTGGGAAACAGTAAAAAGTGGTGATTTACAGGGTTCATACTTAATTCCTATTCTTTTTGTCATTCATATAAACGACTGCACTGATAATCTTGACTATGACGCCATCATATTTGCAGATTACAAAAAATTTACAAAATAGGCTATCTAGTCCAACAAGCGGCTTCTGACGTTTAATAGACCAAAATGTTTAGTCTTTCGATTAGCATCTGGGAGAAGACGTTTTCCCCAACACCAGTACTACCTGAACGGAATTCCACGAGAAAAATAAATACACACAAAAATCTAGGTATCTGGATAGCTTCCAAACGAATGCCTTCCAAACACTCTAAAGGAGCCGTACAAAAGGCGATGAGCATCATGCACTAGATCAGGTGTGCTTTCATAATCTTTCCTTCTGAACTGTTTTTGAGGACCTTCAGTACTTTCGTTAGACCGCATTTGGAATACGGAATGCCAGCATGGATGCCCTGGATGAAGAAAGGCCGTGATTCCATCTGAGCAGGTGCAAAGACGGGTGAAAAAATTGGTGAAAGGTCTTAGGATCCTGTCATATTCAGAAAGACTTATAAAGCGTTACATGTTTCCTTTATACTATAGACAAAAGAGATGTGATCTACTATGAACATTCCGAACTATCCACGGTCATGCCTTTTCGCTGAAACCCGAAGATTTCTTTGATTTTACAAACATGAATCATCTGTGCAGGCATGCATATAAGGTCAAAAGCGAATGCATGTGACTCTATCAACGAAAATTTCGTTTCACCAGCAAGTCGCTCAACCATGGAACTCACTTCCAAGCGAAATGATGATGTGGGTATGTTCAAGCGACAACCGGAAAGTCCTAAAATCAGCAATTTTTTCCCCTTACAGGTAAGATTAGACTTCGATACGCTTCGTATTTACTCATCCTTATTCGGACCATAACGGCGCTAAAAATTCTCAACGGAAGATCTACTGCCACTGTAAGAAAATGGGCAACATGTAATTAAACAGATGAATTAGCGGCCCCTACAGACACCTCGGCGTCGACTTTGGAAGATTCGAGATCTATGGGTGCTCGATGGGTCAATGGTTATTATTTATGCAAAATCATTGTGAGAAAATGATTCACAGTGAGTTGTCAATCCGATCGGGTAGAAATAGGAAGGTAATATGCAGTGCCGAACAGTGTTCACCAAGGAATTTGTGATATGAATTCTTACCCAATTTTATGAACTTTTGAGCAATAATTAACTGTTCAATAATGTGAAAATGAATATTATTTGACACTTTTTACCATTTTTTTACAGTAAATATACCGTAAATAAGAAAGTGTTTTAAATTATTTTGTTTAAATGTGCTGTTAAATCATTTCCGTCACACAGTTGCCCCTCTCGTCGCGTTAGAAGCGTGCCAGTCGTAGCCATGAGCAAGGAGAAAATCCACATTAATATCGTGGTGATCGGCCACGTCGACAGTGGAAAGTCTACTTCTACTGGCCATCTTATTTACAAATGCGGTGGTATCGACAAGCGTACCATTGAGAAATTCGAAAAGGAAGCCCAAGAGGTAAGTTTGGTTTACTCTACCAACTTTTGTTAGATGGGCAAGGGTTCCTTCAAGTACGCATGGGTCCTCGACAAACTAAAGGCCGAGCGGGAACGTGGTATTACTATTGACATCGCCCTCTGGAAATTCTCGACGGCGAAATACAACGTCACAGTCATCGATGCTCCCGGTCACAGGGATTTTATCAAGAACATGATCACGGGTACTAGCCAGGCTGACTGTGCCGTTTTAATCGTGGCTGCCGGTGTTGGTGAATTCGAGGCAGGCATTTCTAAGGACGGTCAGACTCGCGAACATGCCCTTTTGGCCTTCACATTGGGCGTCAAGCAGCTCATTGTAGGCGTCAACAAAATGGACTCGACTGAACCTCCTTACTCAGAGAGTCGTTTCCACGAAATCAAGAAGGAGGTATCCACCTACATCAAGCGTGTTGGCTACAACCCTGATGCTGTCCCGTTCGTTCCTATCTCTGGTTGGCACGGTGATAACATGATTGAGTCTAGCGCAAACATGCCGTGGTACAAGGGCTGGACCTGCATTCGCAATGGCGTAACTACTAATGGTAAGACTCTTCTCGAGGCCATGGACAACATCGAACCGCCAAAGCGTCCCACGGACAAGGCTCTGCGTCTCCCCCTTCAGGTATGTCTCATTATAGAGTTTATTAAGATTCTCTTAGGATGTCTACAAGATTGGCGGTGTCGGAACAGTGCCCGTCGGCCGTGTCGAAACTGGCATTTTGAAAGTTGGTACCGTTGTGCAATTTGCCCCGTCTGGTATCACGACTGAAGTGAAATCTGTTGAAATGCATCATGAGGCGCTTCCCGAAGCTCTTCCAGGTGACAACGTTGGTTTCAACGTCAAGAACATCTCCGTGAAAGACATTCGCCGTGGTTTCGTCGCTGGCGACTCAAAGAATAACCCTCCCACCGAGACCGCATCATTTACTGCCCAAGTCATTGTCATGAATCACCCTGGCGAGATCCACAACGGTTACTCCCCAGTCTTGGATTGCCACACGTGCCACATTGCTTGCAAGTTCGCTGAACTTCTCAGCAAAATTAACAGGCGAACTGGTAAGACCGAAGAAGATTTACCGAAGACGATTAAATCTGGTGACGCAGCAATCGTAAAACTTATACCGTCTAAGCCGATGTGTGTGGAAACATTTGCCGATTTCCCGCCCCTCGGTCGTTTTGCTGTCCGTGACATGAGGCAAACGGTTGCAGTCGGCGTTATTAAGAGTGTTGAAAAGAAAGCAACCGAGGCCAAGGCCACAAAGTCTGCACAGAAGGCCCTCAAGAAGAAATGATTAGTGGTTTGCAAAATAAATTCTTACGGTTATATAATTTCAGCTTTTCAGTAGCAAAAGTTGGTACTGTTTGGGTGTTGACGCTTAGGAATCTGGTCGCATCTCTGCTATACTACGATAAGTGTTAGTTTGACTGGTTTGGGGAAGCGCGATTTCTGGGATATTTTTGTGGTGCTTTTTGCCATCTGCTTGTGTCCGGTCGTTTATATGCGCTTCTCTATGGGTTCTCGAAACTTACGCCGTTGAGGCTTTTAGACCGACGATTCCTTGATCAGGATGGGTTCTCTGACTAAGACAGTGCGGGTAGTGATAGCGGGCTATGGGATTCCTTTGTGGCAGGATGCTTTGATAATGCGAGGCGTGTAACAGTCCAGCGAGGGGCTCATGCATGGGCTGCTGCAAGCCCACGGGGAAGCTTTGAGGGTGGGCTGGAGTCTACTGGCTTGATCGCCGGATGTACCGCATAGTTTTGTCTTGATGTCGAGTCATCTAGTAGCTGGTATGCAGTTAGAACAGGACGCCCGTCTCAGTGAGATCAGCTGTCATTGTTGTCAGCTCAGCTTATCGTCGGTCCGGCTTCTATTTTACGGCCTACCAAGTCCTTGTTTGCTGTCTCTCAGGCCGCGTGGCCTGTCATGATGTCGGCGTACTCGCCTGCTCGGCCGTTCCACTCGTCTCGGTGCTTGTGTACAATTGACGGTGAGGTTGGGAAGGCACGCTCATAATGTTGCCACTTAGACGCTGTCCCATCACCCCTTAGTTGGATGTTCACGGGGTGTTGGGTTGACTTGTTTTTCCGAATGGGTGAGGACATTTGACGTTCACCGGGACATATACATGCTCGGTATTGGTCTCGAAGTACTCTGGGCACCAAGTAATGGTGATGCAGGATGTCTGGGGACATGGAGTTCGGTTGCGTAGCGCAAACCACCTAGTTACGGCTTGTTCAGCTTATTTTTCCTCGCGTGCCGATAGGACCCATGGTTCATCTATCATTTCACGTAGCGTTTTCTGCCCTGGCCGCAATTCGATCTGCCTGGAGGATAGCTATTGAGGGTTCGGGCCTGATTACTTGCACAACATTTAGGTTTTATTAAGGAGAGTAGTTTGGGAAAATATTTTCAGCAGTAGTCAACAAAAGTTCCTGCCCACATCAATTATGGGCCTCATCCTGCCTGCTCCCTTTTGCCACGGAAGCGAGGCATCATGTTCACTCAGTTGGGATCAATTTGCAAAGGTGATGGTCTCCAGTTGACTTGCCCTGACCACAATGGAGGAGAGGTCACCTCTTAGAATGGTCATCCCTGTGACTTGTATAATCAAGATTGTAATCGTACACCCAGCATTCTTTTGACGTGCCGTTTATTCTTCCAACGTCTTCTATGTTATCAACAGCCTCCGGTCCACAGCGGTACTCCCAACGGCTAGCTAAGGTTGGTAAGTGTTTTGCTTATTTGCGCGATCGCGGCTCAAGGCTGTAGGTTATAAGTCATGGATATCTCCCGTGCGACGCTTCAGCTTATTTCCTAAAATTTTGGCTTGACTGGGGAAGGTCAGCTCCTGGTTATGGATGAGACTCGGAGGTGTTGGTTTCAGGTGGTGCATTAACGTCCGGCTCTGAACGACTATTATAGGTTGTGTTCTTGATTCAAGCAGACATCAGCCCTCCGTTAGTTTGCGTAAATCTAGGCCGAGACTGTGTTTTCAACCTCCTTTCGATTTATCCAGAAATTATGTTGCTTTGTCTAACAACTGACGCCTTTCCAAGGAGTAGTTGGGCTTATATTTGCTGCAGTCTACATACTCGCATACGTGAACCGGCCAAATTCCCCTCTATGTAGTGTTGCATAACGCGGGCACTATGCACGTTAGAACTCGAACCATATTTAGTATGCTTTAAATGGGGTTCATTCCAAATTTTGTTGTCACTGTTGGATGAGGTTAGCCTATCTAACATGCCTGTAGGGTAAATACAACTTCATCTTTTAGAGTGGGCTCTGATTCAACGACCTCGCAGACGAGCGCACTGACTAATTGCGGTCAGTAGCGAGGAGGAAAAATGATAGCCTTTTCTGACTTATCACATCTCAACCGCAGAACGTAGAATCCTCAAAGTTCTAATGCTGAATCAGATGTTGCTTGAACCAGGTGCCGTACAACTGGTTTCAGTGGCTTACAATCGGCTGTATGTGATCGGGAATAACACCAAGTGGTCAGAACTGGTTAAAGGATTGGGTGCAGACTTTCTGATTTTTTTATATCCTCCGGTTTAGGGCTTTCGCAGGATGTCGAATAGAGACGATAGGCGCACTTTGAGGATGTATTGCCAACAACGGGAAACTAGAGGGTTACACTTTGGACGGTCATACGACGTTAGGGGTAGACTATGTCTCTTGAAATTAAGCTGTGTCCACTGACTTCCGTTTTTTCAATACCGATCGCTGCCAATGATTATTTCACCAAAAGGGACTAAAGTTCGTCCCTCTCCCTTAACATATCCGTAGCGTTCTGCTAGACTTTTAACAGGCTAGGCTCCCGGGAAATTTTTGAGTGGCGGGGACACAGCTGTTGATTTCCCTCTGTCAATACGTGATTTCATTCGGCTTCCTCGCGGTAGCAGACTGTATTCACCCAGTTGCTGGCTTCTAGAACCATTCTTACACCGTGAGAATTGGTCATTTTGTATATAATGAGTGGATCAGTGGAGTTCTCACCTTTTCTCGCTTTCATCGGCATGCCTTGCAAGAACATCAGAAAGACTACTTGTTTTCCAACTTCGCACTTTCAACGGCCATACGGTAGCAGCGAATAATTAATGTCTCCTAGTTGCATGATCAAACTATTCATTTGTCTCGGCGCTCTAGTGTCTGCCTACTGCTTGTTTCTTTTGAGAATGAAATCAGCTCCTCATATGTAAAAAGTACCAGCTGTCTCTGGAAGGGACGAAACCAGGGGAAAACTGGTCTCCGGACGATCTAGTAGGTGACCTAATGGATATGAGACGGCCGAAATCGTCTTCCAAGAGCTCTGTGAGGACTTAAACTTCTCTTGTAGAAACGCCACGAAAATGAACGCATGCCCGTTTTTAGCTGAACTCGGGTTTCCCTGGTTCATAGGATGTAGCGCGTACATATTCATTACTCTGCACCGCCTGGGCTGTCGATCCGAAGCAGAGTTCCTTAGCGGTCTGCGTTTCGGATATTTCTGCTCCCGTTACGTGTTACCGATATATCTGAGCTAGTTTTAAATAAGCAATTCCGTTTAACATGGGCATTAAGTGCGGGTACCTTTTTCCCATATGCATGAAAATATAGTTTACTATTTTAACTCAGAATTCTTACGCCAGCACTCCACAGAGCCGCCGTTAGCGAAACGTGAAGGCAGCTGAGTGAGAATCCAGGTTCCACGAAGGCAGCGCCTGGTACTTATTTGGAGGTATTTTCGTAACGGTGTTTCCGCAGTCTTAACCGACTCAGATGGACTGCACCTGTAATTCTGTCGCGCCCCTGGAATTTAAGGTTTGTAAACAGTTTCCTATCAAGCAAGTAGCCTAGGTTGCTGCCTCCGAGGTTTTTAAGCTGCCGAATCCCCAAAGAAGGTCAACCTGCCTGCTCTGTAGGGAACGACAGTTAATGGACACGCTTATTTTGAACCCAGTATAGTAAGATTTCCTCAAGCGTCACAATAACTAATCCATGTCGTGTTTAACGATAGAGAGCTGAGTACATCAAAATCCATGCTTGAATCCATCCATAACACGGATTTTCTGTCGGAGCCAACAGTGGTACGGTCGGTGGATGCTAGCAGTATTAGGGAAATTCTGCGAGAAAAAAATGAAGTCATTGTTGTCGGCTACATTAACATCGAAACTGAAGCTAGTTCAACGCCGTTTGTAATCAACTGATTTACGTCGCGTTGGACTTTAAGAGTTGTCGTGGTCGGAAGCCCAAATCGCACTGGTAGGTTCCCTCCCAGTTTTTTGATGTGGTTAGCTGGACATTAAAATACAATATACTGAGGAAGATACCCTGCCACGGATGCACGGCCAAGGAATATTTCGCCTAGAGAGGTGCCACAGTAAAAACCAGGCGCTTGTAAGCGGTACACTACCGGTTCCCATCAAACACAAAAAGGGAACCCAATGCTCACTGCTATCTCGCCACGCCCCGTCACTCTGTTCTCATCTGTGACTCCACGAAGCAGTGCTCAGCACTTCCGCCATACCCTTATAACCTTCCTTGAACAGCTGGCCAAACCAGACAACGTGTGTGTCTTTATACGCAATGGTCCCGGGGATAATCCTCCTCCTCCTCCTCCTCCTCCTCCTTCTCCTCATCCTCCTCATCCTCCTCCCCCTCCCCTCCAAACCCTCATCTAAACGAAGTTATCCGGAGAGAGCGATAGGTCATCCCACCGATGACCCAAGCCAGCTCGGGTCGTCTCTAAAATAAAAGAACGTCATGACCTATAATGCAGTTCGAAAGCCGTCGGAGCTGAAGAAGGTTACACGCCCGTTTGAAAAAGAGGTTCATTCACCTGGCGTTTTGTATGCGCACTTGAATATATCATTGGAGGTAGAATCAGCCTGCTGAGGGCAGTACTGATCGCCCGGAAACTGACTGGTTACAAAGTGAACAGTACAGCTCTCAGAGGGACTCACTTCTCTGAACAGAGACATCTGATGGTGGTGGGTGTCGCGTACATCGTTTTCCGGAACGGGCGTCTAGAGGCAGAACGACGAGACTTCGGAGTCTCCTTTGTCATCATCCAAGATGTGGTGAGACGGCTGACCTGTTTCCCACAAGGAGCCAATGGTCGAGTCAGTAACACGAGACTGCCACTTTATTGGGAAAAAAATTTCTACCGTTCTCATCGTCTACGCTCCAAACGTGACAGGCTAAGACTATGCTAATAATAGGGTCTATGACGGCCTGTTCATCGACATCGCGACCAGGCCGAAGATGAATAAGTTGCTTATCCTTGGTGACTTAAATGCCTGCGTCGGTTAAGATCACATTACTTAGGGGGGAGGGCTAGATGGACCCGGGATCGGCATCTGCAAAAGCAACGGCCTCCTTCCCTTGAGGACCAGAACAAAACTTAATCTTCTCCCCCACCGCACCACCTTCCGAACCGGGAGAAGTTAACCTGAGGGCACCCTCGTTCACACCTCTGGCATCTACTGAATTACGTCCACAAGCGAAGGTGTTATGCATGCGACGTGACGTAATACATATTAAATGCGTTAAATTTCAGGAAGAGTTCTAATTTTAGTGTCCTGACCCGAACCCAACCGCTGCCCTAGCCCTACTCGCCTTGGAATTTAACGCAAGGCCACCTGTATTACAGGGGTTCCTATTCCCGTGTCCAACTCGAGGTGTCAGTATTTGGGGGAAAAGGGATTTTTTGCCGACTGCTGAGCGCCTTTGTGTCGCCAAGACGAGGCTTCAACTGCGATTCCGCGGGAGATCGCAAAGTAAGCCAATATTGGGTTGATACGGCTGAATGCCGACAGAATTCTAGCCGTGGTTTTGGGGCGTTCACCAATCGTGTTACGAAACCCACTCAACCCGTTGTGTCTTGGTACTGAGTTGCAAGCCCCGCGAGCAGCGGCTCAGTGGCTAGTATAATGCTGACAGAAATGGTTGCAACACCTGCGGTTGGGCATGGGTGGCTCATGATGGCTAATAAGCTAGAAATTGCTACTCCAGTCCGCATTAATCAGCTGCCAAAGCGCACTACAGAAGGGATTGAGGTTGATGTCAAACAATTATTTCAAGGACACGCTGATAGCAGTGAGATAAGCAGTTCGTTCGCCACAATGAAAACAATCGACAGTGTGCTATCAAGTTATGCTAGGAGTGCTCAGCCAAGACAACGCAACCCTACAGTATGAGAAGGCGCAGCGTTTGCTTGACCGCTCCAACTGTGTTCTCAACCACCCTCCCACAATCTGCAACCAAACCTCTAACCGACATCTTAACGTAGATGCCTAGGTCGACCTCGATCGTTCGCCTTCCCTTTAGGAGACTACCAAAACAGCATAAAACATCGAACGTGGACGCAATCGCAGCAGAACTTAGCAAATTCGGTGAACCCCAACCTATAGGTAAGCTTACTTCAATGTTCCAAGAGAAGTGGATACAATGACAAGGGCACCAAAGACTTCAAAGACGTAATCATCGTTCACAGATATAAACAGAGGAGAAACAAGCAACAACAAAGGGTTCCCCTCCCTACAAAAATGTTTGTCCAAATCCTTTTTGTTAGTTTGAACCTGCATCTGGAGCAGGAAAATTTTCCGGAAGCACAATTTTGGCTCAGCCAGAGGGCATCCGGGATAAAAAAAAATAGGGTGAATCAGGGTTGCACATTAACTTACACCTTTTCTTCAGGCTGATGGAAGCCTGCCATGAGGAGCGATGGAGAATCAAGATCTTCTACCGCATTGATGGACAATTGCAGAATATCTGACGCATGCATGCACGTAGAAGAGTTTCTAAGGCTAATACTCACGACATCCTGCTTTCGGAGCGGGCTAAATACAAAGATGACCAGAAATTAAACGGAGTTTAGACTTCTTTGCCTCCGGCTGTTGCAACTATGGAAGGAAAATTAGCACACGAGGGACACTGGTTATGCACCAGCTGGCGCAAATGTATGACTACAAATTAGCCAGGATAGATGTTGGTGGAAATTCTCTCGTACCTGCGGACAAACCAGTGTTCCTGGTGTGCACAGTTTCAAGGTCGACGATGAAATTTTAAAACGGATTTCCTAAGTTAGCAAAACTGTTATAAGGCATAACACGCCACCTGGAATAATCGCTGGATCTTCAAAACGATACTGAGGCTGGGCATGCGTTTTGTTTTGACAACGCTCCCATTGGGGGCGGAAAAATTGGCATTCTGTGAAAATAATACAAAGAATCATAACTTTTTTTTCATTTCAGTTGATTTCAGAGGACACAGGTGGGTAAGTGGTAGAAAAGGATCCTGGAAAGAACCGTCGTACTTAGTTCCCACGCCATACGATGGGAGACACGACTGATGCTGACGGATGATGAGCGCCTACGCAAGCGGCTGCTGTACAGCGATAAAGACCTCGCTACGACTACCCTAACACAAGGCGGACAAAATTTTAGTTCCAAGGCCACCACAAACACCTCTACCAGGTACCTGTACATCAACCCTGAGAAGGCATTTCGAAGCATCGGCTGGTTTGATGTACGGTTTATAGTCTGAATCAGGTTTTCTTGAAGCCCACCAATTAGCGGTGGCCTAGGTGAAAATATTGGCCCGCACGACTTAAATATCGAGGGTCAAGGACGTTAGCACTTAACCCCTTCCATCGTGCCCACACCATCCACGGACAATAAGCTTACGAATTAGCTCCATTAGATACCGGCAGACTCAGTGCAGTGTCAACACGAACATCCGACCTCTTAAATCACAAAACACCGCCATAAACACTCATTGAATCTTCCACCAGCAACGTGGGCTCCGTTTTAACCTGTCCCCCTTTTCGGCGGCACCCTCAAATAGCGTAAGAGCGTGATCGGCCACTTTAAAATCCATCGTACTGAGACCGGTGAAACAGCTCCCAGCATTCCAGTATACGCCCTGTCACCTACGCCTCACCTGCTCACAATGTCCAAGGTCATATATGCCTCAATTAAAATATTCTGAAAAACATCCTAGCCCAGCTCGTCCCACCTC
Organism: Schistocephalus solidus; assembly: GCA_017591395.1. Taxonomy (NCBI): domain Eukaryota; kingdom Metazoa; phylum Platyhelminthes; class Cestoda; order Diphyllobothriidea; family Diphyllobothriidae; genus Schistocephalus; species Schistocephalus solidus. The sequence continues at coordinate 14,042 of WEDG01010666.1, read as the reverse complement.
TCCACGCATGATCATATCATATAGGAATCAGTTCCACAAAACGCCCCCGTCCCTAACATTAAACCTCTTTCTGATAGCAAGAATTTATTGCGTTTCGCCATCACCGGTATGGCGCACGAAACATTACTTGTCAGAACATGCACATACCACGTGAGACGTGAGTGGTTACCAGATGCTCTGTGACATAGAAATGCACTCTGGCCCTATCAGCCACTTTGTCCACTAACTATTAACAAAGAGAGAGGCCGATACCGTACAATGCATCATCATAGGATGTCAGCAAATTACTCATAATTATAATATAGATGGTTATCCAGAGTCGGTAAAATCGGCCGCTTGGAAACTTGCTAACAGTCAGAATATATATCTTACTCAGGACTGAAAGTCTGTCAGGGGTTGCTTATTCTTAGTGTGATCTTCGTGGTATTGTCACTGATGTAAGGTCAGAGCCGCTGTATTGTAGTCTGGAAAATGACACGGGAGCTGATTCATGTGTGGCATGCTCGTGGCGCAGTGGGTAGAGCGTTAGACTTCTGCCCAACAAGGTCGCGAGTTCGAGGCTCGGGCGCTGCAGCGCCTGGGGTTGGGTATGGCTGGCTGATGACGGCTAATAAGCCAATTCCAGTCTCCTTTGTCTTTGTCAGTCATGTTATTCTGCCGTTACACTTAGCTGCCTTACGGCTGCTGGCGGGGCTTGAGAGTTAGCCCCAAGGCACAACGGGACGAGTGAGTCCTGTAACCGATCGGTGAGCGCCCCATTACCATTGTCAATATTCCCGATCGAAACCGGCAAGACAACGAGCTCGTGGCGCAGTGGGTAGAGCGTTGGACTTCTGCAGCCTTCTGTGGTGCTACCTCCTCGTTTCTTTGACTCACGGTATATTCTGGAGGGTGGAGTGTATAAGTGATGCCAGTGCACTAAATCATAAGCCTAGGCTCAATATGGAGCCTGAGTCGAAGGAGAAAGTAATAGCAAATGGTCAAAAGTGAAATTCTCAATCCACAGAGCAGTTGAGAGAGCCTTAATGTAACCATGTAGCTCAGTAAAGTTAGTGAATGCCAACTACATAAAATTATGGCAACGTCGACCAGAGGCGACTGCCAGAATGGCCCACCAATTTACGATATACACTACGCAATGCGACTCTGTTCATGGCGTAAACATCTATTTTAGTGCAACCAAATTCAGAAACTGGTTTTGGGCCTTTGAGGACTTTCAAAAAGTCATATCTTAACCAACCATAACATTTCCATATGCAGGAACGAGATGCCATCCTTTGCCAGTCCACGCTGCCCTGAGATGCTCCTTACCGAGAGTAGCTAGGGGGGTACTAGGAGACAAGGCACTCGAAGAAAATGGTATTCTTGCGGGTGTCTGAGAGTCTAGTGTGGACACTGGCATCCTGGCTCCAAGAGTTGACATGAAAATATGCGATCGGGCTTGGTTATAGGAGAATGGCTCTTTTTAATATGACCCCTATGGCCGCCCACTTCTTTGAGATCCGACACCCATCTGCCTCGTATGCCTTAGTTGCGTGGAGTTAAGGGATCGATAACGTGTGACAGGCTTATACGGGTGATTTAGGCTTGTCGGTCCTCGTACCCACGCTAATATGCAGTCAGCTGGATTCTGGCTTGCAAATGGAATGCGGTGGGTGTGGAGTAGGTGCAATGAAAAATGGGCAACGTCAACATTGTGCGCAAAAGGTGGAAATGAAATTCGTTGCATGATACGTTCAGACTATTGTGCATGCCCGTTCCTACCCTGACATTAAATGCGAACGGACGATCCCATCAAGGACAGCCCCTCAAAGGTAAAACGGTGAGTGTGGGTGTGCGTGTGCCCCTTGTGACCCCTAAACGAGCCACGTGGGACCAACACGGGGGCCACATCAGGGCACGGCATGCGATAGTCGCGGTGCGCTCCCATAACAAATGCCGAACATGGAGGTGTGGTGGCACACCTAGGGGCGGCTAGGACTTAGGGGACCCAGCCGCGCCAGCCACCTGCGTCCTCTCCCGCCTCCGGTCTTCTTGACTCTGTCTTGACACCGGTCTCAGGTGGGGAGGAGGAGAGAGATGCGGTAGATGCAGCGTAAGTCTACTATCACTTTAAACTAAATCACGCGCAAGTCACCGTCCCTGCTCCACTTTCCCATGGAGCATACGGTGGACATCGTCGGACTACGACGGTCGAACTGTCGTGTGTCCCGTGGTGGGGTGTAGGGGTACTAGTTAGGGGCAGCACCACACAGCTTGCATTTGGTCACTCCATTTGTCTCGTACAGGTGGTGAATGCTCCTGTGGCCGCCTCTAACTGGTACCCAACTCTCACCTGTGGCTCCTCGAAGTTGGGTTCTTCCCAGCGGCCACACCCCGGGCAACCGTCACGACCGGCGGGCTAAACCAGGTGAGGGTCTCCGGTGTTGTGTGTGCCTCCACACCGGGTATGTCTGACTACAAAACTTCCCACCTCCCCCCTCTCAAAAAGTCCTACGGTGGGGGCGACAGCAACCCCGTAGGCGGCCCAGGCTAACTCGGGTCGTTCTCCCGCTAAAACAAAACCGTAACACATAGTGGAGTTCGGCAGCCGTCTGGGATGTCCGAGCAGCCCTATTTAGGGATAGCACTGCTTGACTCCTCGCGAAGGAAGGGGCTTGAAAAGGTGCCCTAAACAAATGCTGGGTATCACGTCTTCTGCAGCTGGCCGCGTCTCGCAGATCGCAAAATACGCGGTCGTAAAACTCAAACAAACAACAATACCCCCCGTCCCAATACCCCTTGCCATACCCTCCAGACTGCTCGGGTGAGTCCACTCACACTAGCAGCCTGGAATGTTCGTTCCATTTTAGACAATCCTAGGAGCAACCGGCCGGAACGGAGGACGGCGCTAGTCACTCGGGAACTGGCGCGCTACAAGGTGGACATTGCTGCTCTCAGCGAGACCCGATTCTCTGAGCAGGGTCAGGTGGAGGAGGTGGGTGCCGGCTACACCTTCTTCTGGAGCGGCCGGCCAAAGGCAGAGCGACGCGACGCTGGTGTTGCCTTTGCAATCCGGAAAGACATTGTTGGACGTCCGCCCTGTCTGACGCAGGGTATCAATGATCGCCTGATGAGCCTCCGCCTGCCTCTTCGGGGAGACCAGTTTGCCACCATCATCAGCACCTACGCTCCCCCAATGACGAGCTCTGATGCGGCGAAGGACAAATTCTACGAGGACCAGCATGCGTTGCTGGTGACTGTGCCGAAAGAGGACAAGTTAATTGTCCTTGGTGACTTCAATGCCCGCGTCGGGACGGACCACGCTGCCTTGCAGGGAGTGCTGGGTCCCCATGGTCTCGGTAGCTCTAACGATAACGGCCTCCTTCTTCTGCGCACGTGTGCGGAACACCGTCTCCTGCTGTCCAACACCTTCTTCCGCCTTCCGACGCGGGAGAAGGCCACGTGGATGCACCCTCGGTCGCGGCGCTGGCATCTGCTGGACTATGTTCTCGTCCGGAGGCGAGATCGACAGGACGTGCTGGTAACCAAGGCGATCCGCGATGCCGATGGTTGGACAGATCACCGCCTCGTCATCTCCCAGATGAGGCTCCGACTGCAACCCGACGAAGGCCCCAAGGTAAGAGGCCGCCATGTAAGTTAAATACTCTTTTATTATATTTGCCTGCTCACTGTTTTGAGTTCAGCAACCAAATAACCGAGAAACTGGAGGACCTGCATGCTCCAGATGATAACGCTACCGTGGAGACACGATGGTATCAACTGCGAAATGTCATCCAGTCCACCGCCCTCGATATACTCGGACGCGCACGCCGTAGACACCAGGACTGGTTTGAAGACAATTATGTCGATATCAGCAACTTACTCGCGGAGAAGAATGGACTACACAAAGCCTGCATGGACCTTCGGACTGACGCCACCAAAGCAGCCTTCTTCAGATGCCGGCGCCTTGTATGGTAACGGCTGCGGGAGATGCAGGATGCCTGGATGATCCGAAAGGCTGAGGAAATCCAGGGGTATGCGGACCGCAATGAAATGAAAAAAACTTTTTCAAAACCATCAAGGCCATCTACGGCCCGTGTATCAAGGGGTCCGCACCGCTGCTCAGCTCTGACGGCACAACACTGCTGACAGAGAAATCGCAAATTCTGAAGCGCTGGGCCGAGCACTTCAGAAGTGTCCTTAATTGCTCATCAGCCATCTCCGATGCTGCCATTGACCGGCTCCCTCAAGTGGACACGAACAATGACCTGGATCTGCCGCCTTCCCTACCAGAAACCATCCGGGCCGTGCAGCAGATTTCCAGCGGTAAAGCACCGGGATCCGACGCAATCCCACCGGAAGTCTACAAGCACGGTGTGTTCCGGCTGATGGCGGAACTCACAACACTCTTCCAGGAGGTGTGGCGCCAAAGACAAGTTCCTCAGGATTTCAAAGACGCGACCATCGTCCATCTCTACAAACGGAAGGGGAACCCGCAACTCTGTGATAATCACAGAGGCATCTCGTTGCTCAACATCGCCGGGAAGATCTTCGCCCGTATCCTTCGCAATCGTCTTAACGGTCACCTAGAGCAGGGCCTGCTCCCGGAAAGCCAATGTGGCTTCCGTAGACGATGTCGCTACGGGTTCTCGCCGGCAGGGAGGTCAAAAACGACGCTAAAAGGACACTTTGAAGAAATCGTTGAAGCAACTGAAGATCAACCTAGCGACTTGGGAGGACCTCGCCCAGGATAGACCGGCATGGAGAAGATCCGTGAAGACTGGTGCAGCAATCTATGAGGCCAACCGGATCGCCGCCGCCAAGGCCAAAAGAGCGGCACGAAAGTCACCAGCGCCCCGGACCAACACCACCAATGCCCAGGCCCTGCCAACATGCCCGCGCTGTTAATGCATCTTCCGCGCGCGAATCGGCCTGGTTGGACATTTTCGGACGCAATGCACCAACAATCCGACAATTCTAATTTCTACGTCAGACTTTGCCAACCCTCCTTCTGACCCCCCCATCCTCACTACTGGCATCAATTCCATTACTCCCACCATCATAGAGACCACATCCATCTACTCATCGCCTGTTACTCCCACCACCGCAACCACCACCACCGCCTTCGCCTTCACTACCACCACCACCACCATCAGCGATGGAGAATCTCTCCTAAGCTGTACTCAATGCGACCGCACAATCACCTCACGCATCGGCCTGGTCGGTCACTTGCGAATACATCGTACAGAGACCGGTGAGCCAGTGCCTGGAGCACAAAAACACAGCAGAGATCGTCGCCTCCACTGCCCTCACTGTCCTCGCGCATTCACTCATCGCATGGGCCTATTCGGTCACATGCGCATCCATGACAGCGGCATACACCACAATGCCGACAACACCGATACACCATGCACATCCTCCGCTCCTGCCATTCTTAGCGCCCCTCACGCCCCCACTACCATGAATGACATCGCCCCAGCCTCTACCGATTTCTCCTGCCCACACTGCGCCCGCAACTGCAACTCACGCATAGGCCTGGTCGGTCACCTGCGAATCCATCGCACGGAGGCTGGTGAACCAGTTCCTGGGGCTCCGACATACAGTCAACGCGCCCGCCTTCACTGCCCTCACTGCTCCCGCACATTTACACACCGCATGGGCCTATTAGGACACATGCGCCTCCACGACAACCTCCGGTAAACCACCGGAGGCTAAGCTACATCAGCGCACACTACCTATACCAATACATCGACAACACCCTCACAATCACCATTTACCAGAGTATATCACGGTCTCCTAGAAACCGTGGCTGGGAAGTCTGCCAATCTGACGCTTCCACCAGACCACGCCGTCGGCTCAGTGTATGTGTGTCGAGTGGCTGACCAGTAAACTGGGAGTCAGACGGCGATGGCTGCTCCATATCCTCTGAGTTAGTGAATCCTGGTGTGTGCGTTATAGGGGCCAGGTCGTGCTGTGGCGCGCGAAGACGGGTACGCCGTTCCGTCAGCCAATGCGCCCACTCCCACATCAGGCAACTGACCGGCTCGGACAGTGTCTGATGGTGGGGGTTGGGGAGAGAGTGAGGTCGACAGCTCAGCACATGTTCCTCACTATAAACAATCGGACGCGCTTAAAACTATCACGGTGCGCTAAAAGCCGTGGCTTGGAAGGTTGCCAACTGACGGGATAACTCTGACCGCGTGGTCAGCCCAATGTGTGTTTTGTGTGGAGTGGCTGACTGGCGGACTGAGAGTCAGGTTGCAATGGCTCCTTCTTAATGTGGTCTTTATGGCACTCCCACTCTGTGGGATCCGAGCCAGGTGTGGTGGCACGTTGGTATAAACCCATGTCTGCCTACTGACTCGAGCAAAGGAAATGGATAAATCCATCGGCTGGTGCCGGTGAACAGGAATTGGTGACTGTGAAAATGCATTAGTCACCTCAAAATTTAAGTCAAGTCCCTTTTGAGGGAAGAAGATAGAAGGCGATCTATTCGGTGTCACTACTGCTACCCCCCCCCCCTACGACTTCTCCGTTGACTGTTTGCACCGCGTGTGACTAGGTCCTCGACTTAGCGACACCGCGACACCGATCGATATGTTGATCTTCATCAATGGCCGCAACAGGATACTGGTCTTAGCGTAAGCTCGAATCTCGCACTGACAGAACCACCACCACCACCATCCCACCACCACAATAATGGTTGTTGACAGATGTGATGGAACCGACCCTGCCCCTGATTTCTGGGCAGCTTGTACTCTCCCCAGTCACCCTCTATTCCACTATTGAAAACGGCATTTGCATGGAATCGTTTTTTTTCCTTCAGAGGAGATCTCAAGAAAGACAATGGGAACTTTGAGGCTTGTTCTTTTGCACCATTAATTGTCGCTAAGACGCTACCTAGGTATAGGTTGGAGCTGCATGGCAAAACGGAATGAACATGTTCCGTAATCCTCAGAAGCAAAGTTCATTTTTGAAAGCTAGAGGGAGAAAACATAAATCCGAGAAATTTCTTCTACAAATATTCAAAGTTTCTGCCTCTGACAACAGTGTGGCTCGGCGTACAAGGAACGGCACCAAACAAAAAAAGCAAGCGCAGAAAACGATTATCTCCACGGCCTGCTAAGTTGTAGGTTGCATCGTAAAGCATTAGGAGCTAACAAGTTCCTGCCTTTATTAGAGCTATAGCGTAAACCCTTGTGCTTCTTTTTACATTATATTCAGTTAGACTGGATACGTGCATATCGGAAACTATGGATTACCACGGTTGGACTAGTAAACTCTTACGAAAACTGTACTTATTACCTCTAGTTATCAAATTTTTAGAATAGTCGAGAAGGAAGTGATCAGTCAACCCGTTTCCCCGCTATACAGTATTTCGGAAAAGCTGAAATGCGCATATAACAGAGGTTTAATACTCATCTAAACCATCGCGAACGATTAGACTTGAACCACCGGAATGAGATCCGCAAATCGACCCTCAATTGCAAAATAACAGGCAAGATGATACTTAATATTTCTAATCTAATCGAGACAAGAGGTTTTACTGTTAACAAGAGTGCATGTTGCAGCGTTTACTTGTGGAGAACAAAAGCGCAGCGACCAATTTTATGTCGACGAGCACGACGGCGTGCGCGGCGTGGCAGTCACGCCGTGCCTACGCCGCGTTAGCGGCATTGGAGCCTGCCGAGACCTGGACTGCCACGTTAGTCACCTCGGTTGCACGTGCAGACCACGACGCTCCACCTCCCCCATCCGCTCGCGCGCGCGCTTTGGCTCGGCAGGCCGATCGATACCGTGCGCACATGCTGGCTTACTGTAGGCTGTCAATTCTGAACGAGGCTGCCTTCGTAGTTCGTGCGTTTTTAAAATAAAAAATCTTCGGTTCATACCCCCACTTTTCGGTCTCAGTGGATTGGGCAAAGTGGGAAAAAAACTGGCCTGGTGACCTACTCATCTCGATCGGTCCGAGTTCATATCAACGTTGGGCTCTCCACTCTCGCTTAGCCATGGAAACGTAGATAGTAAAAAGCAAGGCTGCCCTCGACCATTTCGTGAGTGGATTGAGTTTACCGTGTTAAGGAGGAAGACAGATATCATGACAGCTGCTCATTTATCCCATGGGGAGGGGGAAGGCGGAGATAAAAGGAAACAAACAGTTGGTCTACGGCGGTTAGATGAAACCGCTGTACATCGACAATCCTTAAATGGTAATAAAAGCAGACATAGTTAGGCCTATAGGACGAACCAATAAATTACCGTCCATGTGGTAAAGCCTCTTGCAAACAGCGTCAGTAGTGCTGACGATAAGTCACGGGAATAGAAGCCCCAGAGGTAAGGACTAGGGTAGGGCTAGGTTTAATATTAAGGTGACCGTTAGGGCTAGTTAGCGTTAAAACATTGGTATATTTAACCTTCCTAAAATTTACCATTGGCCCACCCATTTTACGCAGACGGGGCAGTTCCTATTCCCATGTCCTGTTTAGGCGACCATAGAAGGCATCCCTACCGCTCCAGATAATATAAGTGGCTCTGCTCAAAACTACAGGAAGCGTAAATATTCCCGTGACCTAAATCTAACCTCAACAGTAACTTCAGTTGCCCTGGCAATTGGCGCAAGGTCCCCCAAAAGGGGAGGGGTCGGGGTTGGGCTTCCATTCCCGTGCCTCACCGTTATAACTAAAACCGACCAGGCCCTTCTCAGAATTCAAAATCATTACCTCAACCTAAACTTGCCTGTCCGATCTATGCGCTAGTAAAGAGCTGGTAAACCTGTATATTTGGTTGGGTGGCGGGGAAGGGGGGTGAGCGGCGGATTCCCAAATAAAATAATTCCTCGAGTTAAGCCGCATATGCGCTATGGGCAACTTTGTTAGAAAGACAGATTATGAGAGGTTTGAAGTAGTAAATAGGGTGTTGTAGCATTTACTTAGTGATTTTACTAAGAGCGCCCCAAATGCAACGCCAATTCACGATTAGCAGGACATATCAGAAGTTACCAGAAGGAGTGGTTCATTGTGTGTCTCAGGGCGTTGGCTGGTACAGTTCATTCATGTCTCAGAGAGAGAGAGAGAGAGAGAGAGAGAGGTTGAAGATGCTATTTTTGAGGCACGGCATGGGTGGCTACGACATTCTGGACGCACATGTGTACGAACTGTAGTCAGTCGAGTGACAGCTGGCCATCGTGTTTGGGATTAGGTGAGCTTGTACTAAAATTGAGCGAGCTTGAATTGTTTTCGATCCCTAAGCAGATAAGGTGACTGATGCAATGATGGCGAGCTTCCGGGAACTGAAGTAGGGTCACCACAGAGCCATCTACCCCGCGCTAATGCCAAATAGATTTTGACCAATAAAAAGGGGACTATAACGGCCATTGCTGGTTTATGAGTCGTTGTCAGCCAGCCAAACCCCAACCCTGGGCCTATATATTTCTGGATCTGAACCCTTACGCTTTGGTTATTGACCGGTAAATCAAACGCTTTGCCAATAAATCTGGAATTTGTTCTCTTATCGATTAGGGTCGGGAATATTACTTAGGATGGTCAGTCGTCTACATTACTTAACCCGCTCGTCCCGTTATGCCTCGACCATCGCACTTTCCCCCATCTTTCTCCGTATTTACTCTTCATTACGATTGGTCGTTACGCGACTGCCTGTGAAAGCCCTGAGTTGAGCTATAAGACACGACGGGACGGACAGACTTCGTATTATGACCAATCATTGTACGACCTTTCCGCATCCGGTAAGGAAAATAGTCTCCAGAACTAAAAACTTCTCACGTCCTTCCCGTTGCATACCGGTACTCAGGTTTGACCTAAAGAATGATAGGCTTAGCTAACGTGGCATGGAAGCGGAAATAGAAACACTCCCCGTATGAGAGGTGGCCTTGTGTTAAATTTCAGGGACAGGACCTCTCAACTTTTCCTAACCCTACCTCTTACACAAACCCCGAAACCAACCCTAACGTTTAACAGCCACCCTATCCCCCGGGAATTAACCTTAAAGCCACATGTAATGCAAGCAGGTAACTATGCCCGTGTCCTACCAAAAGGTAATTTGAAAGTTAGAAACCTGCTTGTTTCGCTGTTTGCAAGGCATGCTAAAATTAACTGAAATCGTTCATTCCAAAAGAGTGATTTATAAGTTCCCCTTCAATATAAATAACATGTTACGTTTCGCAATCCTTAATCGAATCTCCCAATTGTGTCAAGACACCAACGAGGCACAGACTACTGAGCTAGATCGAATAGTACAGATTAGAACAGATAGACAACAACCTCCCCCACTGCAGATTATATTTTTCTCCCTAAGTTCAACGATCTTCCTAGATGCTAGTCAGTTAAGAACTTTTCATAAATACATTTCTACATGCGCAGCCTTAATAGAGCATGTAGATGCATATCGCACAAGCAACCAGCGTAATCAGATGACGAAGTCTGATGACGTGAAGCACAATTAAAGAAAAAAAGATCAAAATCCCGACCTGGCGGTTGAAACTCACGGGGTAGGACGCTCCAGTAACACAGGTAGCCACACAGTAAATTCCAGGAAGGATAAATATTCCGTGTCCTAACCGAACCTCTAACCCAAGCCATAAACTTAATCCTGGCCCTAATGTTCCCAAAATGTAAAACAAAGCAATATACGTCACGGGAGTTTCATATTGTCGTGTTTTACCGACAGTTTTACCATCGCGAACGACAGTTTCACTGCCGCCTTAAGATGTGGTCAGAATCTTGAATTTGGCTGTATCTACCTAACTCGTCTTTCTCACACTAAACGCATCTCAGTGTCATTACAAAGTCACGATGACCGGAAGTGCGCGTTGACACACTAGCCAACACATTTATACACTCCGTCTGCGCCCGCACTGCATAACCCGATCATAACTCCGCACGTAATATCCTATGTAAGTTGTTTCACATCTCCCACGAGTTACAATAAAATAGAGACTAAATTACACGGATAAAATTGCAGCCTTACTGTCAGTCCTATGAGACTCGAATTGCCTCTTCAGTTTGCAACATTCCACTCCACGACCGGTTGCGTTACTTAATAAGTTCAGAAGACATTGGCTTGTTTACCGCGATAAACTACACGTGAGCTCTGAGATTGATAGCCCTCATTTCCCTCTCGTTATTCTCTGGTACATCAGCATCTGGTCCGGGTCAATTCAGTTGGTTAGAAGGTCAGGTGCAGTGGAGGGGTAACATAAAGCCTCCGTCTATCAGGTGTCACACACGAACTCTACGCCCAATGAAAGGAGAAAGGTCATAACGCCTAAATGAATAAGGAGCCATTGCAATATTATGCCTATCCGAAAACCCAGAATGGCTTCTGTCTAAGTAATCAGATCACAGAGGCTGGGGTTCATGGTTATTCGACAGTCCAGTTTAATTTGACTCAATTTTGAGCAACTAGGTGGCTTCGATCAGATTCGAATTTACGACATCAAGAGCGAGGCCTGAGTGCAGCCAAACTCTCTACCCAACTGAGCTACGACGCCCCACCGGGAGTCGTTACCAATGACTGCGCTTTTATAAACCAAAGAATCCATCCTTACCAAAATAATTTTCTATCATGTATAAATTGCCCATGCTCCTGATAACGTGCGCAAGCCGTCCGAGAATCCGATCAGGCACGAAGTTAAAAAGGGTGTGCCATATAATGGGTTTTTGGCGACCCGCAACATATAATCGCTGCAGTACGTGATAGTAAATTATTTTCCGTAGTCGTGCGTTCAGGTTCTATGCTCTCTCTCTCTCTCTCTCTCTCTCTCTCTCTCTCTCTCTCTCTCTCTCTCTCTCTCTCTCTCTCTCTCTCTCTCTCTCTCTCTCTCTCTCTCTCTCTCTCTCTCACACACACACACACACACACACACACACACACACGATAGTTCGACCGTCGTAGTCCGACGATGTCCACTGTATGCTCATGGGAAAGTTGAGCAGGGACGGTGACTTGCGCGTGATTTAGTTTTAAGTGATAGTAGCCTTGCGCTGCAGCTACCGCACTCTCTCCTCCTCCCCCACCTGAGCCCGGTGTCAAGACAAAGTCAAGAAGACCGGAGGCGGGAAGGACGCAGGTGGCTGGTGCGGCCGGGTCCCCTACGTCCTAGCCGCCCCTAGGCGTGCCACCACACCTCTATGTTCGGCATTTGTTATGGGAGCGCAACCCGAATAACGCATGCCATGCCTTAATGTGGGCACACACACACGGCAGTTCGACCGTCGATTTCGACGAGGTCCACCGTATGCTCCACACCAGGTGGTGCAGGGACGGTGACTTGCGCGTGAATTAGTTTTAAGTGATAGTAGCCTTGCGCTGCAGCTACCACACTCTCTCCTCCTCCCCCACCTGAGCCCGGTGTCAAGACAGAGTCAAGAAGACCGGAGATGGGAGAGGACGCAGGTGGCTGGCGCGGCCGGAGCCGCCCCTGGGCGTGCCACCACACCTGGCTCGGATCCCACGGAGTGGAGTGCCATAAAGGCCACATTAAGAAGGAGCCATTGCAGCCTGACTCTCAGTCCGCCAGTCAGCCACTCCACACAAAACACACATTGGGCTGACCACGCGGTCCGAGTTATCCCGTCAGTTGGCAACCTTCCAAGCCACGGCTTTTAGCGCACCGTGATAGTTTCAAGCGCGTCAGATTGTTTTATAGTGAGGGAAAAATGCGCTGAGCTGTCGACCTCACTTTCTCCCCACCCACAATCAGACCACTGTCCGAGCCGGTCATTTGTCTGATGCGGAAGCAGGCGCAGCTGCTAGTGACCTCGCCTACGTGTACTACGTACACGACCTGGCCCCAAAACACAAGCACCAGGATTTCACACAACAGGGGGTTGAACGGCTTACATCTCACATGTGTAAGATAGCCAGAGGTCACGTTAAGAAGGAGCCATCGCAGCCTGACTCTCAGACCGCCAGTCAGCCACTCCACACAACACACATTGGACTAACTGCGAGGTCTGAGTGTAATTGTCAGTTGGCAACCTTCCAACCGCGGCACTCAACGTTACCGCACTCTCTTCTCCTCCCCCACCTGAGCCCGGTCTCATGAGCACAATCAAGAAGTCCGGAGATGGGAGAGGGCACAGGTGGCTGGCGCGGCCGGGAGCCGCCCCTGGGCGTGCCACCACACCTGGCTCGGATCCCACAGAGTGGGTGTTCCATAAAGACCACATTAAGAAGGAGCCATTGCAGCCTGACTCTCAGTCCGCCAGTCAGCCACTCCACACAAAACACACATTGGGCTGACCACGCGGTCCGAGTTATCCCGTCAGTTGGCAACCTTCCAAGCCACGGCTTTAGCGCACTGTGATAGTTTTCAAGCGCGTCAGATTGTTTTATAGTGAGGAATATGCGCTGAGCTGTCGACCTCACTCTCTCCCCACCCACAGTCAGACTACTGTCCGAGCCGGTCCAGTTGCCTGATGTGGGAGTGGAAGCACATTAACTGACGGATCGGCGTACCCATCTTCGTGCGCCACAGCACGACCTGGCCCCATAACGCACACACCAGGATTCGCAAACTCAGGGGATATGGAGCAGCCATCGCCGTCTGACTCCCCAGTCCACTGGTCAGCCACTCGACACACACAGCACATACACTGAGCCGACGGCGTGGTCTGGTGGAAGCGTTAGATTGGCGAGACTTCCAGCCACGGTTTCTAGGAAACCGTGATATACTCTGGTAAATGGTGATTGTGAGGGTGTTGTCGATGTATTGGTGTAGGTAGTGTGCGCTGATGTAGCTTAGCCTCCGGTGGTTTACCTGAGGGTTGTCGTGGAGGCGCATGTGTCCTAATAGGCCCATGCGGTGTGTAAAATGTGCGGGAGCGGTGAGGGGCAGTGAAGGCGGGCGCGTCGACGCTGGCAATGTCGGAGCCCCAGGCACTGGTTCACCAGCCTCCGTGCGATGGATTCGCAGGTGACCGACCAGGCCAATGCGTGAGTTGAAGGTGCGGGCACAGTGTGGGCAGGAGAAATCGGTAGAGGCTGGGGCGATGTCATTCATGGTAGTGGGGATGTCAGGGGCGCTAAGAATGGCAGGGCGG
>WEDG01010665.1:0-13704 GCA_017591395.1 Schistocephalus solidus | reverse complement strand
ACTGCAACTGTGCTGGATTGGCCACCTTGCGAGGATGGACGACGACCGACCACCCAAATGACTCTTCTACGGAGATTTTGCCATGGGTTTTTTTACAGGGGGTCAAGTACGATGCTACAAGAACACTCTGTAGACCATCTTGAAGCAACTGCAGATCAACTCCGCAAACTGGGAAGACCTAACGTGGAACCGCCCGGCCTGGAGGAGGACAGTGAAGATAGGAGCAGCAATCCATGAAGCCAACCGGATCGCTGCGAATGCCCAAGCCCGTTCAGCATGCCCACACTGTCAGCGCACCTTCCGCGCGCTAATCGGCCTGATTGGACACTTTCGAATGCCATACAGCAACAATCCGACAATTTCAGCTTCTGCGTCAACTTCTGTCAACGCTCCTTCGAACCTCCTCCCCCCAAAGTTACCCCTGGCACCAATTCCACCACCCCCACCATCGCAATACTCATTACCTGTTAACTCCACCACCGCTAAAACCACCACCCCACCACCAGCGATGGGGCTTTGGTCCTAACCTGTCCTCATTGCAACCGCACCTTCACTTCACATATTGGCCTGGTCGGTCACTTGCGAATTGATCGAACAGCGACTGGTGAACCAGTACCTGGAGCACCAACATGCAGTCACCACGCTCGCCTCCAATGCCCTCAGTGCTCTAGCACATTTACACATCGCATGGGCCTATTAGGACACATGCACCTCCACAACAACCTGCAGTAAAACCACCGGAGGCTAAGCCACATCAGCGCACACCATCTGCACTACTACATAGACAACACCCTCGCCACCATCATGAACCTGAGAGTATCACGGTGACCTTGAGACCGTGGCTTAGAAGGCTGTCAAGCTGATGCTTATACTGGACCACCCCACCGGTCAAGTGTCCGTTTTGCGTTGTATAGCTGACCAGTGGACTGTAAGTCAGATGGCGATGTCTCATCTTTATCTCCGGGTTTAGTGAATGCCGATGTGTGCGTTATGGGGGCCAGGTTGTGCTGTGGTGTGCGAAGACAGTTATGCCGGCCCGTTAGCCAATGCACCCCCTCCCACATCAGACAACTGACCGGCTGGGACGGTAGTCTGATTGATGAAGTGGGGGAGAGAGTGAGGTTGACAGCTCAGCGCATTTTCCTCACTATAAACAATCTGACGCGCTTGAAACTATCACGGTGCGCTAAAAGCCATGGCTTGGAATGTTGCCAACTTACGGGAGAACTCGGACCGCGTGGTCAGTTCAGTGCGTGTGTTCGTGCGCAATGGATGACTGGCGGAATGAGAGTCAGGCTGCACAGGCTCCTTCTTACTGTGGCCTTTATGGCACTCCCACAAAGTTTGGATCCGAGCAACCCTGCTCTTATGCTGGTGTGTTCTTGTTTGTTGTCGGATCACAGTGCGTGGGTCTGTTCCCTCTCCCAGCTCCGGTCTTCTTGGTTCTGTCTTGGCGCCGAGTCCAGGTGGGGGATTGGAAGAGGGAGTGAAGTAAATGCACGCAAGTCTACTCTCACTATAATTCAGTGTGAGTCACCGTCCCTGCACATTTTACGGTGGATATTGTCGAACATGAGGTCGAACTGATGAGTCGCGAAGTAATATTTATAAGAGCAATAATAATAATAATAATATATTCGCATTCAGTGGCGTAAAAACATAGTACACAGGGGGGCCATGACAACCGAGACTTAGTTACTGTCCTTTAAGAGACTTCTCAATTAGTCAGACGACATTGTCACAGACCCGGTATGCATTTAAGCTTGTATTGTTATCCCGTTGTTTGTGGTGGTATGCTCTCTCGAACAGGATACATTTAATTTCTAAGGACCACGCAGCACCAGAAAGAGGTTTCTGGTAATATGGAGAGAACCCTTGTTTCATCGCCTAAGCTATCACGTAGTCAGAATAACATTACCAACAAATACGAGGGAGACTGGAATGGCCATTTCGGGCTTATTATCCGTCACCGGCCAGCAATTCCCAAATCCAGATGTTCCAGATGTGGACGTTGTACTTTCTATTGAGTATGAAGTCCTTTCGTCGTAAGGCTTACGTGAAAAGATAACCGTCTAGAGGTAAATATCTGATCGCGTCGTAGAGTATATGCTAATAATGCAGTTTGATTGTTTCTTACTGCACATTGTCATGAGCCGTTGGGGACGCTTACAATAAAAAACCACCTCGCAACAATATCTTATTTAAATAATGATAAGCCTTTTCTTTCGTTTGTTTGAAACTCACATGATGCATGTTTCCTATGTGGAAGCACAAACATAGTTCACAGGCAGGTGGCTTTTCTTCAACTGTGGACTTTCCACGGCTTGTCGAAGCACATTCTACCAGTCGATTGAACGAGAATCTTCGAAAATAACTTCAAATTACATTTGTGTGTATAAGAGTCCGATTGTCTGTTAATGGCACGACCTCTGTTTTGTGTGGTCAAGTGTTCCCATTTGGGAGGCCAGGGAATATCAACTCACCGATTTTGACGTGATTTATTCAAACCAGAAAATAGGTGCCAATGCATGGAAAATGGCCCACAACTAGGAAAATGGTAAAAATACACCTAATAAAACACCTTATTTAAAATCAACGATACCCAGCTAAATGAAAATAACCTACCGAAAGTAATGTTGGGTTTGGTTAAAATTAAAATAATTTATACTGAAATTTGGACATACAAATAACATGCAGATTTGTGTGAAGAAGTAGAATATGCATGCTCAGGTAAACAACTTAACCACCTTAAAATTATAATCTATGCGTGGCTTAAAACACCGTTTTTGGCAACTCTCGAAGTTCTTATCCTCAAGGACTCAGCGTGATTTGTAGTCTGAGAGCTCCTGTGTTTGTGGTTTTTAATGAAGTTTTTAAATGATATGTGAGAGTTCGCTGTGACAGTTTGAAATGACAGATACCAGAACGTGTATGGTATTGTTTGAATTTCTTGGTTTAGACGTCACAGGGCTAAAACACTTCACAAGGGTAAACGACCCTTCAATAACAACGAAACTGGAATATAATTACCAAATGCAAACATGAGAATCCAATATCCTGTGGGTTGGAAGCCATTTTCTGCAAAAGTACTCTCTGTTTTTAACGAAAGTTCAGACATTCAGTCTAAGTACCCGTCTCAGGCGTTCCCAGTTGACTGACCGAAAACATTATTTCCAATTTTTTTATGTTTATTGAGAAGTTCAGAATAAGGGGTTTTTACAGATTAATACTGCAGTGTGTGTGTGGAAATTCTTTTGTACCATATTTTATGCTCATCTAAACGATGGAATTTCACAGTGAAACGCTTCTTGGAACAGGCTCTTGTCAAGTGAGTGCGTCTTACTCGCTGTTCTGAGTTAGCATCTCGCCCGACCGCATTTTGTCCGCCCGTCCGCTTGTTACCGGTGGCACGGGACGCATGTCTGCTATAATGCATAGATAGTACGCTGAGCGTTCATCAGGTCAGACGCAGAATGCTATTTCACGGTCGTTGATGATCATCAGTTCGACATAGGCCTTATGAAGTGAGCCAAATACACCAGTAACGTGTGTGCATCCCCTCACTTCATACGGCCTATGATGAACTGATGATCAGAAGCGACCGTTATGCACGCTCTTGATTAACTATGACTCCTAGCCTTCTAATTCTCCCGCTAATCGTACTTGACTAAATTATTTCTGCAACAAATACCCACATTCCTGCCTTTTCTCTCATGCGATGTGTAGGAAGATACTAAAGCTTTTTTCCTCGTGGCATATCCTAACGGACACCGTGAAACATTTTACCGCAAACGAAAAGATATCATCTCACCTTTATTCGCTGAATATGCACGCGTCACGCTGTGGTCCTAGAAGTATCTGACTACTTATCAACCGCCTATTGCAGTGTAGGCTCGTTTCTTTATAAAGCATTAGCTTAATAAAGGTAGCACAAAAATTTCTCGTTATACACATGGAGGTTAATTTGGTTGAAATTTGGAAGTCAATCCGGTCAAGATTGTCTGCTGTCTTTTAGGCTACAAAATCAGGTGGAATTGAAGATCGGTGATCCTGAATAGTGTTTCAATTTTTCTAAATATAATGATGTTTTTCACAACTACCATTGTGCGATTTATGCTACATAAACAGCAAAGTTTTCATTTTCCAAAGGTTGTTTTAGTAAACCATTCTTCGACTACTTAATCTCAGCCAAAATTAAAGCAAAAAGTCTATAATCGTTATCTGTGGTAATTACTCTCAGAGGTTGGTTAATTTATGCTCAAAATTTACGCTTTTTCCCTAATTCAAAGGCTTCAAAATATATACCGCTCAGCATACATAGTAAACGTATGACTTTGGAAGAACTGAAAACTGTTTAAATGACTTTTAGCTACCATGTTTACCTAGAGTTGTCCCCTTATTTACATTGCACGTTTATTAAATTTTGAATTTTAGAACTATTGACCACTGCTAATGCTATTAGTTCCGATCATATTTTGCTTTCAGAGCAAGGCCCTTAGGCATATTTTATGGGTTCTGGCAAGCCCGTCACTTAAAAAGGCTTTTTTTTAAGTAAGAAAAACAGTTCAAAAGCAAAGCAGTCAATCTTTAATACTCTAATAGTTTAGCTAACCCTTTAACTGTGCTTTGACGCGTGTGTGAAATCTCGGCGGTCTTGGTGTGATTTGAAACAGCGACAGAAAGAGCAATGTTTGAATACAGCCAATGCCATAACCTCCTGAGTGAGAAAGTCCCCGAGAGGGTGTCTTAATTTCTTTGCACTTGGATTAGGCCACCCGCCCCGTCTACTGTGACCAATGGTATGGTTTCCAATGCGGTAAACTGACTGCTGAAACCGGTTTTCACAAGCAGTCAATCTGCAAGTCACCTGATGAATTAATAAGCACTTTCGTTGGCTGTGATGCATTTGTGTGGTTTTTGTGTTGGTCCAACACATCGGATGTGTGGTCTATTAGAGGGGTATAACCCAAGAAAGAGGGCTGTTGGACGTTTTTATTTACATCGTCTGACTGGCCAATTTACGTCCTAACGACAAATTTCAAGATCGCTGAGTTTTCGAAAATATTTTCCGATTGTTTGCATGTTTCTCCAGCATTTAAACTAGAAAGTTTGCTAGAATTCGAGAGTTTTTTGTTATTTTCTGATGAAAACCTTATTCAAAATAAATTTGCTCGAGAATCTGAAGCTAAATTTTAAATTTTTACGCACTGGACGTAACCAAACCCACAAGATCGAATTTAACGTAAGCGATATTTAGAGTTAAAGTCATTAACAGCACATGAACGAAATACTTGCAAACTTGAACATTGCAAACAAGACTCGAGTCTATTTTCACTTTTTGACATTCTGCAAGGTGTAGAATAGTTGGAGATCTTTTCCGTAAAATATCGTGTAAGTCGCTTTAAATTAAACTTTAGGAGATCTTTGATGGACGTAACTTGGTTGAAATGATGATCAACATTTATCGTTCAATGATCTAGTAAATAAATTTTACGGACAGTATACTTTGCATAACATGTCATCAGTAGAACTATGCAGTTAATTGGCGTTCATTTGATTCTTCACGCCTTTGTCAAAAAAGACTGGTTGATTATCATCCCTTTTGACATTTGCACGAAACCGCTTGTAGGTATATTCGCCAAATGGAAACCCCCTGGTTTCCAAGGTGAACTCTGCTAAGTTAAAGCAACTTAAGGGAAGTTCAAACTCAGCGGTGGATTGCATTTTTTGGTCCGCACACAAGATTTAAAAAGGGGAATATTTTTTTGGTTAGCCGAAAAAGAAGGCTCTAAGACTCTTCATGATGTTTCCACTTTAACGAGAAAGGGGTTTCCTGCATGCACAATTTCCGGCAGAGGTCATTCATTTGCAAACCCGTCGGCACTATGCGATTTGCTTTGAGTAACGACTTTTTGACAGCGGCAGTTTACACAGACCTAAACACCGTGAGAGCAGCCATACTGACTCTCGGGATTGTCGAATGTGCCCTGATGCATGACGCGACGCAAATAGTTTCTATCTCTGGTAATCTCTTTATCTCTTCGTAGCTTTGCCAGGTCCTTATCTGTGCGTTGACTCCCTTGGGAAATCTCGAGAGTTTCGTTTTGATTTGACACAGTGACACAATGCGCACCCTTGAGCTAAAAGTCCTCGACTGAGATTCTTGCGTTTTTTACATATAGACTGCGCCAGAATACAAATCTACTCCATATTATGGAATTTGTCGGTAATACTACAACAGACTGACTGTCGAAGCAGGTCTTCCTAAGCAACAAATGTAGAATTCACTGGACGATCATCGGGCCTGGTAAATAAACGGGAAGTTTTGCTGATTCAATCGTACTGTCGAAATATCGAATTTTGGTCTTCACATTGACTCCCGAATCCACGAAAAAAAATTATTATCTGGCCTGTTCCACCTTCCTCTTGATTGTTAAAATTTTAGAGACCTCCTTGTTATCTGCCAAAGGACAACTTATTCAAAGCAGATTTTTCCTCTGCAACTTAAATCAATTAGGGCTCATTCCGGTACTATGCCTAAGTAGTACATTTAGGAACGACTACGATAGCAACTTTCGTATTGCTACTCTTTGGAGTTGAAGGTCAAACAATTTGAACATTGACAAACTAGACTCCAGTTAAGCGTTCATAATTTGATATTTTATAAAAAAAACAAATGGACGTCTTTCATTAAAAAAATCAATTAATTTACATGTAATTAATACAATGCAGAATTTTGCATTTTTGCGTCAGATAAACTGGTGTTAAACTGTTCTTTTCAAAGATGCAGCCGATAGGTTTACCCGTTGATTAGAAGTCCAACGCTCTGCCTATTCCCCTACTAACTAGTGTGCGGCTGCTGTAGGGACTCGAGAGCGAGTCTCAAGGCAGAGCGGAACGAGGGAGTTCCGTTAGCGATCGATGAGCGTTCATCAACGAATGCAGTCAATTTTCCCAATCTAAACATGACCTAGGCTCTCTTTGATAGCATACTAAAGGCATTGCTGGGAGATGGCTAGTCAGTTAACATTTTCAAAGCATATAGAATATGGAAGGCTCTGTTGAATAATGCTCACTGATCACAAATGGAACTCACTCTTTCCGCTATACCTTGAGGCTTGTTCTCGCGTCTCGCTAGCAGCCGCATGGCGGCTAGTAGTAGAATAAGCAGATTAATATTTCCGGCAAAGAGCGGAACGTGTGAGTTTCGTTAGTGATCGGTAAGTATTTTTCAACGAATGATAGTCAATTTTCCCAATCTAAACCGACAAGACAACGAGCCTGTGGCTCAGTGGTTAGAGCGTTAGACTTTTGATCAAAGTGTCGTGGGTTCGATTCTTGGCTGGTGTACCAC
The DNA here is from genome assembly GCA_017591395.1 of Schistocephalus solidus. Classification (NCBI taxonomy): domain Eukaryota; kingdom Metazoa; phylum Platyhelminthes; class Cestoda; order Diphyllobothriidea; family Diphyllobothriidae; genus Schistocephalus; species Schistocephalus solidus. The sequence continues at coordinate 6,350 of WEDG01010665.1, read as the reverse complement.
CTGAGGTTGGTAATGACTGACTGACGATGGCTAATAAGTCAAAAATGGCCAGTCCAGTCTCCCTTGCCCTTGCTGGCAATATTCATCCACCTAGTGTTGCCCTCTCTCGCTAGGTACGTCTACTAGGCATTTCCTGTTCAGTTAGCCAGGTAGCATTCGTGAAGAAACATCACAACGGGTAGATTGATTTTTTTTTATTAAATCGCCTTCTAACGTTCTCGGTGATGATGCACTGACGAAGGGTAAGGAACAACGCATCCGTGATGGTGTATTTTTCGACATCAAGGAAGTCGTTCATGTTGAATTTGATCCTCATGCACCACAGTGAGCCAGTGCTACAATCTGCCCGTGCTGAGACGAATGCATGAGGCAGTGATAAGAAAACAATCTTGATTGTGGCGATTGGGCAACTGGCTGTTGCATCATGATAGCGAGCCTGTCCAAACAACATTCAAACTCAAACAGGTTTGGCGAAAATCGGCATGATTAATGGTTTCGTATTCTCTCCTCTCACTCCTTTGGCCTATTCCCGTCGACTTTTACTTTTTCCCCAGAAGGTAGGTAAACCTAAAGAGACCGCGTTTTCAGAACGTAGCGTTGTTGGGAAAAAAGTCACAAAATGCATCAAACAGCATATATTTGGAGGAATATAAAAGATGATTCGAACACTTGAAAAGCCATTAGGACAAGTGCACATCATCCAATGAACAGTATTTTGTTGGGGTTTTAATGGATTTGCTGACTGTCGTTTCTTGAAATGGTCCCCTTGTTGGCCCAGCGCAACAAGTGCTTGGTCTGTTGTAGGGGAAGAGCCGAATAAATAGGCTAATTGGACGGATTTCTCAAAATTGTCCGACTATCCACTTTTCGGAATGGCATCGCATTCCAAGTTTGAGGGTTTTCCTAAATGCTTAGGATTGATTTTTCCTTCTCAATCATTCTAACTTGACAGGCTGTTAGGATGTGGAAAGTTTTTGTTATTTTCTGATGTAAAACTGCTTAAAAGTATATGTGCTCGACGGGCAGCATTAGAATTTGACATTTTCCAGTATTAGGTGTAACCAATCATCCAAGGGAAGGCTACAAAACCGACTTTAAGATTATTTATATTTGCAATTATCATAAGTAGTCAGCTAAAGCATTCATTCACCCTGCATCATAAGGCCTTTTCAAAAGGAGGGCTTGTTGCTTATCATCCTGTTTGAAATTTATAACAAAGGCTTGCAGGTCCTCATGACAACGGTGACATGATCGCTGGAACCGATGCGTTATTCACAGGATGTTTTGAATTCTCACTTAAATCCATCCTCAGAGACAAAGTTGGATAAGGTTACTGGATTTTGCCTCCTTCTTTGTAACTGCTTCCTAGAACTCACCTCCTCACTTCTCTTGGCAAACTTGAAGCCAGGTTCTCCAAATAAAAATATCGGGCTACTAAAAGGTATTTTGTTAAGTGCGGGCCTTGAAAGCCAGCTTAATGATGCTTGAACGCAGTGGTGGAGTATATTGTTTGTCCACACTCGAGATATCGCAAGGTAAATATTGTTTTCCGTTAGCCCAAAAAAAACAGTTCGTAGGCTGTAAGTGATGTTTGCCCTTATGCCCGTGTGTCGTACACGCATAGCTGCTGGTAACGGCCATTAACGGGACACGTCTGTCGGCACTATGTACCTTCCTTTGAGCCTCCACTGGTAAGGACTTTAGCCAATAAAATTTACACAACCCTAAACACCGCAATAGGAGCCCTGCGGACTCTCAGGATCATCTAATGTGCCTTGATGTATGCGGCGACGGCAATTAAGACTTATCAGATGACAAACTATGTAGCTCACCGCTGAAAACGCCGCTAGTTTTTGATCTTCGCATGCGCCGTCCGAGTTGTCTTATTAGTGTCCAGTTCTGCATGGATGCCAGCAGTCAGACTCTACAGTCCACTTAATTAACGTAATGGTGGTTTACTTTGTGTAAAAATGCAGTTTGTCTGCCATATGTGGGGTACGACTAAAGTACTTTAAAACGAACTGCTTTGAGAGGATGACGCAGTGGTCGAAATGCACCACGTTGAAGGCATAAAATATTAACCTCTTCATACACATCTTTTTCAAACAAGCTTTTGATTGTGTCGAACAGAAGGAACCCGGAGGTAAATGCCCGTTGCATCTACCCCCTTAATAGGAAGTGCGTGTAACCACTTGTTCTGCTCGTTGCACCCCTAAACCACGACTACTACTTTTCGGCTGTTGGGATGGGCGATGTTCATCGTGTGCACCTCAGCCTGGCGGGCGTAGTGACGGTGCATTTCACCGCACCTACCGCACTCTCATCTCCCTCTTCTTCCTGAGCCCGGTGTCGAAAGAAAGACAAGAAGACCAAAGCCGGTTGCTGACAAAGTTAAATTATTCGTCTGTGCATTTTCACGCACACACACACGCTGACGGTTCGACCGTCGTGATCCCGACGGTTTCCGTCGTGGCGTAATAAAGCGGAAATGGAGCGGGGACGGTGCTGCGCGTGATTTAGTTTTAAAGTGAAGTGGGCTTGCACTTCATCTACCGCATTCTCTCCTCCTCCACCACCTGAGCCCGGTGTCAACCTGAGTCAGAGCCGGGAGGCGGGAGGGACGCAATTGGCTGGCGCGGCTGGGTCCCCTAAGTCCTAGCCGCCCCTCGGCGTGCCACACCCTCCATTTTTAGCGGAGCGCAAACCGAATAACGCATGCCGTGCCCTGATGTGGCCCCAAATGTTTGGCCAACGCGTTTGCCATTGTTGCGGGGCATATACACACACAATCGCACGGCTGCCAGCGGATTCGATAAGTCGATTTCGACGAGAGTCCGTATGCTACACCAGGTGGTGCAGGGACAGTGATTTGCGCGTAGATTAGTTTTAAGTGATAGTAGCCTCGCGCTCCAGCTACCGCACTCTCTCCTCCTCCCCTACCTGAGCCGGTGTTAAAGACTGAGTCTAGGGCAGAGATGGGAAGAGCGATGGCAGCGCAGCCGGAGGCCGCCCTGGACGTCACCACACCTGGCTCGGATCCCACGAATTAGAGTGCCATAAAAATACATTAAGAATAGTGTTACAGACGCAAGCTCTCAGTCCGCGATCAGCCATCACAAAACACGTTAGATGACCGCGTGATTGGTACATCCCGTCGTTGTAACCTTCCAGAAGCCACGGCTGCTTTATGTGGGGATTCAGCACATCAGGTGTTAATAAGGAAATACGCTGACTCTCGACTTCCATCTCCCCCACAATCAGACCACTGTGTCCGAGCTGGGGTCAGTTGTCGTCTCTTGGAAGCAGGCGCAGCTGCTGGTGACCTCGTCTACACGTGTACTACGCGTACACGACCTGGCCCCAAACACCAGCACCAGGACTGCACAGCAGGGGTTGAACGGCTTACATCTCACATGTGGCAGAGATAGTCAGGAGTCACGTTAAGAAGAATATCGCAGCCTGACTCTCAGACCACCAGTCAGCCACCTATCTTTGGACCTTTGCGAAGGTCAGACGGGGTCAGTGTAGTTGGTTGGGCCACGTCTGCAGGAGGCGAGAGACAGGCAAACGGCTGGGGAGGGGTCGAAGGGCGCAGTATTCATCAGCAACTCTAAGCACTCGATGAATACGGCACTGGCGTCTCGTTGAGAATATCTGGCACTTACGCTGGTGGTGCGAGGCCAGATCACAAGCTGGGTGAAGCCCAGCAAGAGCTAATACGAAAAATCAATTTATTGTGATACACAAGGACTGATGGGCCAATCTAGGGGCCGCTTTTCAGAGCCGCCTCACACGCTCATTTCAAAGAAGTCGACGTACTCGGTCTGCAAATTCAAAAAAAAGAACTTTATGGGCGTGTTGCGTACAATAAACCAGAATTCAAAATCCGTTTCGCGTAGCATGGTGTGATCACTCAAAAGTCGCAAACAATTGCACGTGCTAGCAATCGCTGGGCAACAGTTTGTTGACTTGCCCACCAAAGCTCATATTAAAGGCCTATTGGGCGGCAAACGGACTTCGCTTTTACGACAGTTTTCTTTCCAATTTTTCTGTTTTTCGGGTTTTAGTCAGAGTATCCGCGGACATAAGCAGAATTTCCTGAACAAAGCACAAAATCAAACTTAAATAGCAAGTACATTTAAATGCGTGAGCCATAAATTTAGTAAACGGTTCAAATGCGACAGCTCGACCGTTGTGGGCGATGACGTCCACCGTATGGGCCCCATGGAATGGGCACAGTGCCAATGACTTGCACTTGGCCAACTCACTCTCTCTTCTAGCTCCGGTGGCAGCACCGTCAAAGTGACCGGAGTTGGACTCGGGCGCGAGATGTCAAAGTTAACCAGTTAAATAGCCAGTCTATGTGTGCCCTGGTTTCCGCCTAATGTATCAGGTATTTTTTAATTTTCCAAATTTGGCTCATTGAATGAGGCCGCAGTAAGGGGCCATTGGTGACTCCCGGTTCGAGGTCCATCCTCCTATGCACACCTGGTACTGACCGCCACGAATAGTTACCCTGTCAACTAACAGCCCTTGCAAACTAATTTTTAGTGTATCGCTGGCGGTTTCAAAGCATATAGCGCATTTACTGTAGTGACAAAATGCCCTGTTGGTAGCGATGTTAGAATTATCAATCTCACTTTCTCCTACTCACACTCTATTCCCGAAACAGTCAGTCGTCTGGTCCTGGGGTTGAGGGATTTAATAAAGTAGAACAAAGAATAACTTACTTTCGCAAATTTCGATATCGAATCAATGTCGATGTGCGCAACTTGAGAGCGATCCATGTATAATCGGTAGTACTCTTACTACTAGGGTGACAAAGGATGGTCGGTATAAAAATACATGGTCTAGAGTAGACTCAAGAAGCGCATTGAAATTTGGTAATGGGCGTGCTGCATCAGCAGAAACTTGACGAGAGTGCTAGCACTTTCGTTTAAAAACAGCGTTCCCTCGAGAGAAAAACAGAAAAAACTAAACGGCCGAGATGCGAGGGCGCTCCTGTATCAATGAGCAAACTTAAAATGCCTGGGTGAGAGCCACCGGAGGAAAGTCAATTATTATTTTACAGCATCTGAGATGGTTAACGGAAATGCCCATGAGAACAGCATTGATTTGGGCACACAAATAGACCACGTTGGCTTGTAATGCTTAGTCAAAAGTTGGATGTTTCAAAACATTTTGCTCCTGAAGTCCTGCAATTTTTAATAAGCGAATAAAATATCAGCTTTACAAAAGGAAGCTGCCGTCCTTCATCCTACTGTCTCATAAGTAGAAAGTGACGTTTACTCTTACGCTCCCCCTGCAAAGACCGAGCATCCATGTACCAGTGATTATTTTGTAAAGCTGAGTGGTATCAAAAGAATCAGACAAATCAGCAATAACTCTTGTTTTTACTTTAATGACCTCCAAAAGAGATAAGTGGAGTGGAAGACGAGGTGGTGTCGCAACATCATCCATCGAGAGCGCCTTCGGTCGATGAATATTCAAGTGAGGAAAAATGTTGACGCACTTGTTTCAAAGACTTAGATAATAAACTGAGAGCCCCGCTATATGTGCATTTAATACACACCTGTTCGATAGCCGGAAAATATGTCTGACGCAAATGGAAAAACGCCGTGGGTGAGAACACGGCAAGGGTTCAGTGTTATGAATCTCGACCACCAGCCAGTCTATCCGTTCACGCAAGAGTCACACGTAAAAAGGTTTTATCCCTACTCTTCTTAAACCTGCAGCTGGATTTACCTCAACCTGCGAGTTCGACTGGTGGAGGAAGGTTGGCTGCGAGTGGTCGTACAGAGCGAGTCAAATTAGACGTGGGTGCTACCGCTATGCGGCGAAATAATCTAACCTGACGTCACATGCCAGTCCGTCTGGTTGCACTGGCTATTGTCGTTAAGGTACCAATTGGCAAAACACGAAGGCGCCAAGTATTTTGGCCTCGAAGGTGAAACCTTTTCGGGTCTGTCAAAACCTGTAATAGCGTATATGTAAATGGGGTAAATGATTTTGCAAGGACAGTCTGCCGCTGGTGGTGGGCCAGTAAAGGAATTGCAAGGGCGTCGGTGCAAGCATAAAGGCTGAAGACTGGACTTCTTTCGCGGGTATGATTAACATGTACGTGCACGGTATTGCGAGGCTGAAAAGGCGATGGGCGGCCAAATGGGTTTGCTTTTGAGTTGGTGCGTCTGCTTGTTTGACGCGATGGTCGGTTCGGTCGTGAGTCGGTTAGGGTTCTGGGCCTTATGGTGTAAAGGGATGGAAGTGAGTTTGCGGTATGAAGGGTGGATTCCCGGAAATAAACTATCCGGAGATTGGTGTAGAGCGGACGCTAAAAATGAATATAACGG
>WEDG01010664.1:0-10856 GCA_017591395.1 Schistocephalus solidus | reverse complement strand
TGGCAGACGACGGACGCTAGAGAAAATAAAGAGAGAGAGCGGCCGGAATGCAGTGACCAGCGTGGAACACCAACTCGCGGCACGCCGACGAGGCTGCAATCAACTCACGCGGTCGTCAACGGCTGATCAGTCCGTTGACTGACGAGGACAGAAACCACTGTGCACGCCCAGCTTGCCAAAAATACGACGGCAGCAAAGGAACATATGTCACGCGAGTAGCGAGGTTAAGCCTAATAAGCAAAAATGCGCGTCCCCGAGGCATAAATCAGAAGAAGAAGGCGATCACGGGAACAATAGGTTTAATATCCTGACGTTTTCAAAATCAAACAAGATTCCATCGTCGGAGGTAGGTTCAGTACGGCGCCTCACGAGTATTTATGGGTTCTGAACATGCGCGGCACTACAGCTATTCATGCAGAATGCACTGCAGGGGTGGGGGAGTTAGTTGCTGTCCTGCTGATCATTGATTTTTATTCTCCCTCGCCTCGCCTGAGGCTGCCGTGTCGGGATGGCAAAGTGTCAGTGACCTCGTCTGCATTGCCCGCGTTTGGTGTACCGGACCCGCATGTCTGTTTTTCGTCCCTCGTTTGAATCTGTCCGTGCACGGCTCATCGGAGTGGTTGCTGAGTCATTTGCCGAGTGTCTCCGTTCTATCGGGTTGGAGACGCTCATCATCGGTTTTCGTGCGTGTGATATTTTTGTCTTCGTCTTGAACGCCACCACATCTGGGCTAGTGCATTATGGGTGTTTCTAAACAACTTCCAGTCCTGTTCATTTTGCTTGCTTCACAGGTAATGAAAAATCTGAATCTACACTATTGTATTGTAGTTATTGAATTGACTCTTAGGGTGCTATTACATCGACTCTTACTGCACAGTAAATACTGGGTGATTTCAGTGAGCCAGCCGGAAGAATAATTTTAGTGCGTTGTCGCGCCTGTTTTTCGTGGCCCTAGGTAATGACATCCGCAGGCAGAAAAGTATTTACCTGTGTTTGTGTCAGTTAGCAGCGAACATGAGTTGCTGTAATTGATTAAATCCGGACAAGTCTCTTTATGCAGAAGGACGCAGTAGTCCGGAGCCATATCTCAGAGCAGTAATGATATCCAGTCGGCCTGGGTTATGTCTACCGCATTTGAAGTTTGTTTACATTAAAGATATTGCATCCAATCCAGCAATCTCAGTGATTTCCAAAGACATCACAAAGCGTTCAGTACACCTCGAACGCCTTCACTCTCCTTGCACAGAAGCATTAGGGACCTCAAATTCGCACCTATTCTGGCCATTTCAGATCCACTAAGCCCAAGTTATCTGAGTTGTCGTATCACTACAATCTGCGGCCTTTAGTAAATGCCGAAAAATGCAAGGGAGACTAGAATGACCATTTCTGGTGCAGCGCAAGTCTACTATTCACGCGCAAGTCACCGTCCCTGCATCACCCTGCTGTGGAGCACGCGGTGGACCTCGTCGGAAATCGACACCCGAACGTCCTTTAAGATACCCGATATGCTCGCAGAAATGGTGCAACTTATGAAAAATGGCGTTCTGTTTTTGTTCGTTTGGGCCCGTGTCGCTGGCCATTGCAGGAATTGTGTGTATGGCGGATGCCAGTCATTAGGCATTAGACAGCAATGATAGACGAAACGAGATATTTGCTTTTGTCAAGCACACATATAAAACCCGTAACCCTGGCCCTCTAGTGTTATCGAGCTTAACAATCCGCACATCGAATCATGGTTTCAGGCAAAGTCGGATGCTCTCAGACGAATTCAGGGTCGTGCGCGACAGAGCAAGATTCTTGAGTATTCAACGCAACGGAAATTAATGCTGATAAAGTTAAAAACAAAACAAAATTCCGTTCTTTCAAGTTTACGGTTGCAATACGTATCAGGAGCCCCAAGATGTACTATGCCATCGATAGTTGAAGAGAATCAGTCACTGGAACAGGCATTTTACTCACAGAGCCCTTCGGCTATACATTTTGAGCATCCTCAGAAGAGCAAAATAGATGGGAGTGTATTTATGGTTGGAATGTTTACGGTCGCTTTGTAACCACTTGTCTTTGAACATCTGTATTTCACGCAGTTATCATTGATGGTCGTGTTTGTTGGTGGTTGCCTCCTGGATCGCAATGCAACTAAAATCAAAGGGAGGTGGAAGGCGGCTAATGATCTCGAACAGAACCGGAAGTGGCGTGCCATGGCCTGATAGTCAGCCTGGGCTGATCGATTTTTATTCACTGCCTTGGCCTGTTGGCGTGCCGTATGGAGTCACACCCTTGCTGGGGTGGGATTTGAGCTTTCCTGGGTTGTTTAGTCCGGCGGCTCCTTTTTCTTCGTCGGTCGAGTGCATTCTCGGGTTGTTTCTGTGCGGCTTTCTCGAGTTGGGGTGTGGCCATCTTGTCCTGAGCTTAGCGTACGTAATAACACAAGACTTTATAAGCTACAGAAAAGAGCAAGACACCTGTTTATGGGGTTGGAATCTGACTAATACGCCTCAAGCGTTAACCGTCCTGTCTTTGCGTATCCCCGGGTCTACTATGGCGGCTCTGAAGACGGAAAGTATGGTCAGTTCCTCCAGCCTCTAGCTCCGAGCCACCCATCTGTGTTTCTGTAGGCGGCTCTGAGATTTCCATCCGGTTTCTCCAACTTAGTGGAATCGTTCTCATCGCAACTTACTTTGTAGACAACTGTCGATATTTCCAGTGAGTGGCGGCGTGTCATTGGGTTGCGTCAAACGGTGACGAATTGTTGCTTTGTTTCGGTGGGCTATACCTACTCTGGTAGGTTGTAACAGTCAACTGCCTCAAAGACTCCTTTGATGTAGGGAATAGCTCTCCAGACTTCAAGTTGCTGTTCCCTTGACTGTTGTCTGTTCTATTAGTGACTGCGTGTCTTTATACATGGTTAGGATATCCAGTAACCCTGACAAGGTTCTGGAAGTGCAGTCTCTCAGCTCTTTTGTCGCCTAGCGGGCTGCAATGCATTTCAACTCTTTTTAATAGTGTGAACACAAATGCGTTTTGTGGGTGGTTTCTGTCCTGCCCCCACTCCTCCGGTAAGGGGAGACTCAAAGCGCAGGCAATTAGACGGTCGCCAAACGCCCGCAAATTACCGAGGCGGTGAACAAAAATCGAGTCAGCCCGAGGCCAACAAACGGGCTATGAGACATCACTTCCGGTTCTGTTCAATCAACTAAAGTTAACTCTTTGACAATGGAAGCCGACTAGAGCTCCGAACCGTCATCATACGAATAAATTTGTTGCGGTGAATGCGCCTTATTTCTCACATTATCAACTCGAATCTCCAGTTTTGCTAAGCTGACTACCAAAAAGTCTGACAATATCCAGTCCTCTGTTGGCCACTACTAGTTTCAGTCGCAATAATAAATCGGAAGATTTACTTGCCCACGCTTGCGTGACATGCCACTAAATACTAACCAGAATATATCCTATTCATGTTCCTTGAATATACATGCTCGTCCGTCGATTCCAATTGTTTCTCGTTCATTGTTACCTGCTTTTCGTTTGTTTTTAAGTCAACCACCATGCGCAATACTGTTCGTCTTATCCACCGGAATATGTGCCCACCTTCTCAACTCTATCATGTCCTGTTCATCCTGCTGGTTATTACTTACAATCAAAACGCTCTCGAACTATTCCAAATGCCTTCTGCCTTAGCCTTTTGCCTTTGGATACGTCTGTTGTTCTGACGAACCGAACATCGCATTAAGAAAATGGCATGTTTATTAGCATAAATAGCCAATACGTGTTGGTGTCTCGAGTGGGGGACTAAACCGGGCGAAAATACCGAAATATGAAATGAAATGGGTTAGATCTTCAGTTTGACCACAAATTTAATATTCCAATGACTGCGAATTAAACTACTCAGGGTGACTAGAATCTACTCCACTGAAGAGGACCAGCGGAACTCATGATAACCAATCAATGTGTGGTACGGAAAAAGGCGACCCCTTAGCTGATAGAAGCGACTAAGTGAGTTCCAGGAAGCAGTTCAGAAGAAGTAGAGGTGATCACTGGAACATCACGGTTATTGGCCTGATGGTCCGGATTCTCCCTCGAAACCATCCTCAGAGACAGTTGCAGAAAAAGTTGATAGATGCACAAGATGAGCATTATTTATAGTACGTAGTGGCCACGGGATCACATGCGTACTACAATTAGCAGCTCTCGCGATCACCGCTGGAAGTGTTTATTGGCCAGACTTTTTGGATTCTCTTTCGAAGACCACATCAGAAACAGATGGAGAGAGAGAATCCGAAACGTCAGGCCGTTAAACACCATGTTCTAGTGATCGCCTCTTCTTCTTCTTATATTGTGTGGTTATAGTCGATCTCACATCCTTGACCACCACCGACTCTCTGCATGCAGGTATTTCGTGCCACTGATAGGCAAAGGCCAATTTTTAATTAGGTTTGTACCGGACGGCTGCCAGCCCAGAAATCTCCCAACTAAGTTTGTGAATGTTGTCTGAGTGCGTTCAAGAGGAAACAAAACAGAATGAATTTGAACGTCACTGCCTGAGAACGATATTCCAACATATATATCGTCTAGCACGAATCACTCCGCACTCGCAGCGTCAGCCTCTCTGATTAGAAATAAAGATTGCAAATGCAAAACGGAGCGGCCGAATTTAAACTATGATTTTGCAAAAAAACTTCTAATCTTCTACCCGTTGCGTTTCTGATTACGCTATTGCGGAAACTATCTTATACAAGAAGTTTCTTACCACATATGTCAAGTCTAACGCATCTCATTGTCGGTTTATGGTGTAAATTCTCGGTGTGGTAAAACAAAATACTATAAAACAAGTTTACGGATTTTTGGGGCAAAAACCTCATAAATATGCGAAACAGTAATGCTTAAAGCGCAATGCATCCCCTGTTTCTGAAAAACGTGTTATTCTTTACAGTTGTCTTCGCCCAATTTTAGTGTACTTAAGATCAGATTTTCGGTTTCTAGACGGGAATTATTTGAAACATTTTTTGCTTATATTATTTTTGTTTTATAACACAACGCAGAAAAACCATAGGTTTTGCTCGGGGCTATTAAATGACAGAAAATATCTTGAATATACGAAATCGAGGTAGGCCAAATCCTGTCTGTTTTCCTTCAACATACAAGGTGGAAAATGCAGTGTTCTTTAATAAAAGTCTTTCTGAGCCTGAAATACACTCAAAATATCAAAATAAAAAAGACTAACCATAGGGTAAACAACTCCCTTCTTTGTCGATCAAAAACATTACATGAGCTTGATAATCTACTATATACATAAACAAACCTCAGCATGATATTCTGATCAGCCCTGTTATGGTGATAGATTATGAAGAATGCGTTTTCTAAAAACTATAGACCTTAGTTGTTTTGCCATGCAATACCGCCCGAAGATTTGTGGCTACCTAGAAGTTGAAATAGCTGCTCATTGTAGACCAATTTCGCAAAAATTCAGATGAGGACACATCTTGTCGCCTGAAAAAAAATCCAGCCATATTTATCAGGCTATTGATAATGGCACGTATAGTATTGTGCGGATAAGCTGTGAGTCTCCTATGCATGTGTTTATTTAACCATCTCACAGCCGGATCAGAGGTATCGATTGGAAAAGTTAGCGGGCTCTGTTGTACCGAACTGTTCATTCTTCTGATTGGTCGTTCGTGTAACCAATTGCGGTTCACCGCCATGCACATTGGCTGAAGAGGGCATGTGAAAGCTGTGAGCTGGTGATTGCACCTGGAATGTTCAGTGTTGATATATCGTTTGTCGTAGTAGGTTAAGCCAACCAATTTGGGTCTGTCATGAATGAGTATGAAGATTTTTTTGTACAAAATGTGAAAAACCGTGAGTTTTTCGTACCTTTTTGTCCGCCTCAAGTTAATTCGAAGATCATTCTATTTTTCATTCTGTTTTATCCTAACGTTTTTGCGCATAACCTTAGGAAATCCCAGTCAAGCCAGACTTAAGTACATTTGGGTGCCCTGGTTTATATAGTACTGTGCATTCTCGAAAAAATAAGCATTCCTTGTTTTCACGAGCCAACATCCTCCGGTCCTAAGGTTTGTTGTGCTAAATCAATGAGACGTAACGTGTTAATTGTAAACATCAATGGTATCCTCGTTTCTTCATGCTAGGATGATAAGACGAATGCTTTAAATGTTAGCAAAATTGATCGCTCCTTCTAATGTGGGTGTACAGCGAAATATAAAACAATAAAGTTTTATTTCTAATCAGAGAGGCTGACGCTGCGAGTGCGGAGTGATTCGTGCTAGACGATATATATGTTGGAATATCGTTCTCAGGCAGTGACGTTCAAATTCATTCTGTTTTGTTTCCTCTTGAACGCACTCAGACAACATTCACAAACTTAGTTGGGAGATTTCTGGGGCTGGCAGCTGTCCGGTACAAACCTAATTAAAAAAATTGGCCTTGCCTATCAGTGGCACGAAATACCTGCATGCAGAGAGTCGGTGGTGGTCAAGGATGTGAGATCGACTATAACCACACAATATAAGAAGAAGAAGAGGCGATCACTAGAACATGGTGTTTAACGGCCTGACGTTTCGGATTCTCTCTCCATCTGTTTCTGATGTGGTCTTCGAAAGAGAATCCAAAAAGTCTGGCCAATAAACTACTCCAGCGGTGATCGCGAGAGCTGCTAATTGTAGTACGCATGTGATCCCGTGGCCACTACGTACTATAAATAATGCTCATCTTGTGCATCTATCAACTTTTTCTGCAACTGTCTCTGAGGATGGTTTCGAGGGAGAATCCGGACCATCAGGCCAATAACCGTGATGTTCCAGTGATCACCTCTACTTCTTCTGAACTGCTTCCTGGAACTCACTTAGTCGCTTCTATCAGCTAAGGGGTCGCCTTTTTCCGTACCACACATTGATTGGTTATCATGAGTTCCGTTGGTCCTCTTTCAGTGGAGTAGATTCTAGTCACCCTGAGTAGTTTAATTGCAGTCATTGGAATATTAAATTTGTGGTCAAACTGAAGATCTAACTCATTTCATTTCATATTTCGGTATTTTCGCCCGGTTTAGTCCCCTCACTCGAGACACCAACACGTATTGGCTATTTATGTTAATAAACATGCCATTTTCTTAATGCGATGTTCGGTTCGTCAGAACAACAGACGTATCCAAAGGCAAAGGCTAAGGCAGAAGGCATTTGGAATAGTTCGGAGAGCGTTTTGATTGTAAGTAATAACCAGCAGGATGAACAGGACATGATAGAGTTGAGAAGGTGGGCACATATTCCGGTGGATAAGACGAACAGTATTGCGCATGGTGGTTGACTTAAAAACAAACGAAAGCAGGTAACAATGAACGAGAAACAATTGGAATCGACGGACGAGTATGTATATTCAAGGAACATGAATAGGATATATTCTGGTTAGTATTTAGTGGCATGTCACGCAAGCGTGGGCAAGTAAATCTTCCGATTTATTATTGCGACTGAAACTAGTAGTGGCCAACAGAGGACTGGATATTGTCAGACTTTTGGTAGTCAGCTTAGCAAAACTGAGAGATTCGAGTTGATAATGTGAGAAATAAGGCGCATTCACCGCAACAAATTTATTCGTATGATGACGGTTCGGAGAGCTCAGTCGGCTTCCATTGTCAAAGAGTTAACTTTAGTTGATTGAACAGAACCGGAAGTGATGTCTCATAGCCTGTTTGTTGGCCTCGGGCTGATCGATTTTTGTTCACTGCCTCGGTAATTTGGTGGGCGTTTGGCGACCGTCTAATTGCCTGCGCTTTGAGTCTCTCCCTTACCGGAGGAGTGGGGGCAGGACAGAAACCACCCACAAACGCATTTGTGTTCACACTATTAAAAAGAGTCGAAATGCATTGCAGCCCGCTAGGCGACAAAAGAGCTGAGAGACTGCACTTCCAGAACCTTGTCAGGGTTACTGGATATCCTAACCATGTATAAAGACACGCAGTCACTAATAGAACAGACAACAGTCAAGGGAACAGCAACTTGAAGTCTGAAGAGCTATTCCCTACATCAAAGGAGTCTTTGAGGCAGTTGACTGTTACAACCTACCAGAGTAGGTATAGCCCACCGAAACAAAGCAACAATTCGTCACCGTTTGACGCAACCCAATGACACGCTGCCACTCACTGAAATATCGACAGTTGTCTACAAAGTAAGTTGCGATGAGAACGATTCCAATTAAGTTGGAGAAACCGGATGGAAATCTCAGAGCCGCCTACAGAAACACAGATGGGTGGCTCGGAGCTAGAGGCTGGAGGAACTGACCATACTTTCCGTCTTCAGGGAGCCGCCATAGTAGACCGGGGATACGCAAAGACAGGACGGTTAACGCTTGAGGCGTATTAGTCAGATTCCAACCCATAAACAGGTGTCTTGCTCTTTCTGTAGCTTATAAAGTCTTGTGTTATTACGTACGCTAAGCTCAGGACAAGATGGCCACACCTAACTCGAGAAAGCCGCACAGAAACAACCCGAGAATGCACTCGACCGACGAAGAAAAGGAGCCGCCGGACTAAACAACCCAGGAAAAAGCTCAAATCCCACCCCAGCAAGGGTGTGACTCATACGGCACGCCAACAGGCCAAGGCAGTGAATAAAAATCGATCAGCCCAGGCTGACTAATAGGCCATGGCACGCCACTTCCGGTTCTGTTCGAGATCATTAGCCGCCTTCCACCTCCCTTTGGATTTTAGTTGCACAGATCCAGGAGGCAACCACCAACAAACACGACCATCAATGATAACTGCGTGAAATACAGATGTTCAAAGACAAGTGGTTACAAAGCGACCGTAAACATTCCAACCATAAATACACTCCCATCTATTTTGCTCCTTCTGAGGATGCTTCAAAATGTATAGTCGAAGGGCCTGGTGAGTAAAATGCCTGTTCCAGTGACTGATTCCTCTTCAACTATCGATGGCATAGTACATCTTGGGGGCTCCCGATACGTATTGCAACCGTAAATTTGAAAGAACGGAATTTTGTTTTGGTTTTTTAACTTTTATCAGCATTAATTTCCGTTGCGTTGAATACTCAAGAACTTGCTCTGTCGCGCACGACCCTGAATTCGTCTGAGAGCATCCGACTTTGCCTGAAACCATGATTCGATGTGCGGATTGTTAAGCTCGATAACACTAGAGGGCCAGGGTTACGCGTTTTATATGTGTGCTTGACAAAAGCAAATATCTCGTTTCGTCTATCATTGCTGTCTAATGCCTAATGACTGGCATCCGCCATACACACACCTGCAATGGCCAGCGACACGGCCCAACGAACAAAACAGAACGCCATTTTTCATAAGTTGCACCATTTCTGCGAGCATATCGGGTATCTTAAAGGACAGTTCGGGTGTCGATTTCCGACGAGGTCCACCGTGTGCTCCACAGCAGGGTGATGCAGGGACGGTGACTTGCGCGTGAATAGTAGACTTGCGCTGCACCAGAAATGGTCATTCTAGTCTCCCTTGTATTTTTCGGCATTTACTAAAGGCCGCAGATTGTAGATACGACAACTCAGATAACTTGGGCTTAGTGGATCTGAAATGGCCAGAATAGGTGCGAATTTGAGGTCCCTAATGCTTCTGTGCAAGGAGTAGGTGAAGGCGTTCGGAGGTGTACTGAACGCTTTGTGATGTCTTGGAAATCACTGAGATTGCTGGATTGGATGCAATATCTTTTTAATGTAAAACAAACTTCAAAATGCGGTAGACATAACCCAGGCCGACTGGATATCATTACTGCTCTGAGATATGGCTCCGACTACTGCGTGTCCTTCGCATAAAGAGACTTTCGTCCGGATTTAATCAATTACAGCAACTCATGTTCGCTGCTAACTGACACAAACACAGGTAAATACTTTTCTGCCTGCGGATGTCATTACCTAGGGCCACGAAAAACAGGCGCGACAACGCACTAAAAATTATTCTTCCGGCTGGCTCACTGAAATCACCCAGTATTTACTGTGCAGTAAGAGTCGATGTAATAGCACCCAAGAGTCAATTCAATAACTACAATACAATATGTGTAGATTCAGATTTTCTCATTACCTGTGAAGCAAGCAAAATGAACAGGACTGGAAGTTGTTTAGAAACACCCATAATGCACTAGCCCAGATGTGGGTGGCGTTCAAGACGAAGACAAAAATATCACACGCACGAAAACCGATGATGAGCGTCTCCAACCCGATAGGAACGGAGACACCGGCAATGACTCAGCAACCACCGATGAGCCGTGCACGGACAGATTCAAACGAGGGACGAAAAACAGACATGCGGGTCCGGTACACCAAACGCGGGCAATGCAGACGAGGTCAATGACACTTGCCATCCCGACACAGCCCCCAGGCGAGGCGAGGGAGAATAAAAAATCAATGATCAGCAGGACAGCAACTAACTCCCCAACCCCCCTGCAGTGCATTCTGCATGAATAGCTGTAGAGCCAGCATGTTCAGAACCCATAAATACTGTGAGGCGCCGTACTGAACCTACCTCCGACGATGGAATCTTGTTTGATTTTGAAACGTCAGGATATTAAACCTATTGTTCCCGTGATCGCCTCTTCTTCTGATTTATGCCCGGGGACGCGCATTTTTGCTTATTAGGCTTAACCTCGCCACTCGCGTGACATATGTTCCTTTTGCTGCCGTCGTATTTTTTGGCAAGTCAGCGTGCACAGTGGCCTGTCCTCGTCAGTCAACGGACTGATCAGCCGTTGACGACCGCGTGAGTTGATTGCAGCCTCGTCGGCGTGCCGGTGAGTTGGTGTTCCATCGCCGGTCACGTATCTCCGGCCGCTTCTCTTTATTTTTTTCTAGCGTCCGTCGTCTGCCATGCTT